>PVJI01022598.1:0-25013 GCA_004026765.1 Micronycteris hirsuta | reverse complement strand
ACTAACGAACAAAACAGACATGACAATGGCCCTTGCCATCACAGAGCCTATATTCTAGCAGCTCATCCACAGCTATTTACTCGGCACCTATTGCGTGCCAGGCACTGTCGTAGGTGCCGGGGACAAGCAGTGAATGAGACAGACAAGCAAGGCCCCTGCCCTCCTGGAGCTGACAGTAAGTGGTGAGAAAGGACCCACCTGGAGGGTTTGTCCCTTTGCGTCTCCTGCTCCTCGAGCGCTGGAGAGAATTGCTCCCTGCTCTAAGTTCTTTCCGGGTCTGAGAAATCTTACTGCTTGTGGATGGTTCTGTTTTTCTACCTACTTACCTCACAGCACAAAGAAGGTAAGTGTGCCTTCCTCCAAGGAAAACCCTAAAGAAAACTACGGTCCGTAGGCAACACGGAGTTAGTCAATAGGAAGGCAATTATTTGGATTCTGCTCAAATAGTAAGATTTACTCGTATGTATATTTTAGGGCCCCTCATCGGTTTCTCATAAAATATACCATCAAAATCAAATTTTATCAAGGTTTACTTTGGTTTAATTTACCTCAAAAGAGTTTTTGTCTCTGAGGGCCATTCTGGAAGGTTGATCTTTGGGAAAAGAACAGAACTCTATCGGCAATGAAGCCAATCAGGTCCTGCAACCCTCCTGCCCGCCCCTCCTCCCCCTCGTGGCAGTTCAGTGAGAAGCTCGGCATCATTTAGGAGGAAAGGGTACCACACAGGTTCAGAAACAGTACTGCCCTGGCCAGAGAAGCGTGCCCCTTTACCAGGGACAGTAATTCTCTCCTAGTCCTCTGAGCCGGTGGGAGGTTCTGCTGTGCATCCAGGAGACCCAGGACAAGGGCCCAGAACTGTTAGAACCTCACAAGGTGAAAAACCCTAGACAATATTTTAGGTCTCCAGGTCTCCAAATTTGCCTGGGCTGAGGTAACCACAGTGAGCATGCTGCCAGCCAGCCCCTCCTCCAGCATCCTTCCTTCAGAGACTTATTGAGCAACTCGGTGTTTCAAGCACTGAGCTGGGTGCTGAGGAGGCAAGGATGATCAAGACAGCATCCCCATCCTGAAGTGGGAGAAAAGAGGAGAAAGGCAATTCCATCCATCCATGTACCCATCACCCACTCATCCATCCACTCATCCATCCATCCATCCCTTCCTCCATCCATCCACCCATGCACCCAGGCATCCATTCATGCACTCATCTATCCATCCATCCATTCATCCATCCCTCCATTATCCACTCATCCATCCATCCATTCATCCATCCATGCACCCAGGCATCCATCCATCCATCCATCCACCATCTATCTACTACTCATCCATCCATCCAACCATCCATTCATTCACCATACATCTACCATCCATCCATCCATATATACACCCACTATCCCTCCACTATCCATCCACCATCCATCCATCCAAAAATCAAGCACTAATTATAAATGGGCCCTGGACACAGTGGGGACAGAAGCCACCAGCTCCAGCATCTTGTAGCAAACGCTCAGCCAGAACCCAGGACCACCAAAGGAGCATAAAGAAGGAAATGGGGGCATGATTCTGCCCCAGATACTGGGGGGGTGCGCACCCCTCAGAGAAAATTTCTCAAACGCTTGGACTCATCTTCCATAGAACTCTCCCTCGTTCCCTGCGTATGAACAGAGTATAAGACCCCAACCCCCATGGGCACCATGGAGCGAAGGCCTAGGTCATCCCCAGGAAATGACAAAACTGGACCCCCAAGGGCTCCGTTATTCCCAGGGGTAGCAACTGGAACCCCTGGAGTCCAGGGAAGATAGATCCTTCCATTTTCCCGAGGGCCGGCAGGAAGAAGAGCTAAGAGAGCTCCAGGCTACGGAGGGAGAAATAGAAAGGATGGCAAGAACAGCAGCATGGAACCTTGGGGTGGGGGCTCAGGCGGCCCCAGCAGGGAGGCCTGTGGGGCCCAGGCCGGGTGACCGAGGGGTTTAAAGAAGTGACGTGATGTGACCAGATTCATTTTTTTTCTTTGCAAATGGCAGGATGGAATCAGAGTAGGAGAGAGTTTAGTGGGTATTTCTAATAATGCTGAGAAGAGAGGCAAACATCTGCAGTTGTGGAGAGAAGATGAGGAGGAAGAGGAACTGGAAGAATGTTCTGGATGTCAGGGACACATCAAACTTGGCTCCCTCTCCCTCCACTAATTCTCTCTGTGGCAGTTCAGAGGCCTCTTGCCCTGGAGCAGGACCAGTGTGTCTGGGGTTGCGGCTCTCCGGCACAGGACAGCATCTTTGGTGCCTTTCCCCTCACCCCATTGGTTAGTTCCCTGAGAGGCAAGGATTTCTGAAGCCGCAGCTCCCTGGGGAGGGACCAATTTGCACCCCCCCCCCCGGCAGCTGGGTGTTCAAGACAGCTCCAGTGTGCTCAGCTTGGTTCTGATAGACAAAACCCCAGCTCTGCAGGGCAGATGGGACATCTCCCACTTCCTGCAGCTGTGTCTACGTGCTTGATTCCGGAAAAGGCTCGCTTCTTTCTCCATTCCCACTGCACAGTCATCCACCCAGTGAACCAGCATCTACCTCCCTGGTCTTCAACCAGAGGGGCTCAGGGACACACTTCCTGCAGCAGCATCCCACAGGCTCACTCCAAACCCTGAGAACAAGCCTCCTGTCTGTTTGTAGAAACGCCACAGCAGAGGCAAACAAACCCTCCTTAAGGTGTGCACAGCCGTCTGCCCTGGGCTCGGTACACGTTTGCACCAGGGCAGGCGGGTAAATAGGCCAACACTTCATGATTCTGAGATAAAGAGAGGAAGCTCCAATTTTTTTGCTCTTTTGAATGCCCTATGCCTTTTGTTCAGCCACTTTGCCCCTTAATCCATTTAACCTGCTGATTTGAACTTTGCAGAATGGAAAAAGAAGGGGGCGTTGGAATGAAGATGTCGGAAGGTCTTTGAAGCATCCCCAAATGAGAAAACCACATCCCCTACTTCTGAGCCAAGGCCTGAGGCTTATGGAAGAGTTTGGGGAACTCGAGGCCTTTGAGTGATCGTAGGGACACAAAAATGTGCCTCCGCAGGAACGAAGATCCGCCAGGGACGGCTCTTCCCCGTCTTGCTTTCACTTCTGACGCCAGCACCTAGCGAGGCTGAGCTACAGTTGTGGGCAGAGGACATCTGCTCAAATATTTCTCACTTTGCACAACCCTGGACTTGAAATATGCCTCAACACCGGGATCTATGTCTTAGGTCTCCGTTTCTGGCACAGCGTGCCGTGAAAAGAACTCACTTTTAGAGCTCAGAGGGACCGAGCTTTGAACCCACGTTTGCCCCTTCCTTGCTTTGGCTCTCTGGAGCTCTGTTTCCTTCTCTGTACGAGTGGATCATATCCCCTGTCTCAAGAGGATAATTTTGTGAATAAAATTCAGTGCGTAAGCCTCTTTGAGGGAAGAATAAGATCTCACCTAGCAAGCACACAGTTCCCGGGGCTTCAGGAAAGGCTTGGAAAGATCCTTGCCCTGACTCACTCCACTCACAAGCTCATCAGAAGCACATTGAGTCTCAGCTCAATCAGCAACCTGGTCAGGAAGCCAGCGAGAAGCCTCTCTGCCTCTCTGAATGAATGGCTACAGGTTTATGATTTATCTGTTGATTAATTGGACGCTTGGAGACAATTCCATTTCAATTACCTTATTGGCAAGGCAGGAGACGCAAGGGCTGCCAACATCAATACATTAAGACTGAGTGCGCTGGGGCGGCAGCCAGGGTGCTCGGTGGTGCTGTGTCACCGTGCCATGGCCCACGGCAGCTTAGAAAGCACTTTCAAAGTGTGATTGCTTCCTCCTCTCTGCCCCTGGGGAGAGAAGGTTCCTGCATGCCGTGGCCAAGCGAGGCTGGCATGGAGGTGGTGGCATTGGGACCCCTATCCTGCCCCAGTCTCAGCCAAGGTTATCCCTGTTGGAAGCACTTTGGTGATAACACAGGGCCCAATGGAGTAATCCAGCGTCATCTCCCCAACTCGGAAGTCCTTAACCACATCAGCAAAATCTCTTTTAGTAAGGCGGAATATTCAAGAGGTTCCAGGGATTGGGACATGGACATCTTTGGGGGGCCACTATTCTGCCCTGCCACTTGGTAGTGTTACAACTGCCTCCCAAATGTCCCCTGTCTTCTGTCTTTGCTGTCAAATGGAGCCTTTTACAAGGTAATGAAATCCCATCATCCCTCTGCTCAACCCCACCCAGGATATCCTACCTCCCTCGGAGTCCAAGTCCTTACAACAGCCCGTGAACAGGTCCACAGATAATCAGTGTTATTGTTCAGACTGGAAACTTTTCGGGGTAAAATTAGGAACCATTAACCATCATGCTGGTATTCTGAGCTTAAGCTGGGCAGAGTGGATGTGCCACCCTGCTGCCGGGCACCCCCTTTCTCCAGCCGTGCTTCTTACCTCCTGCCTCCTAGTCACGCCTCCGCCACCTGCCTCCTCGCACATTGGGGAGCCCTGAGGTCTCTGGGTCCCCGGGCTTCGCCCCAGAGAGCCACAGACCTCCGCTCACGTCCTTCAAGTCTCTGACTCAATGTCATTCTCTGTGAGATCATCCCAGACCTCCCAATTTACAGCTGCGGCATTGGCCCCCACCACCCTCCCTGCCTACAACACTCTTCCGTAGCACTTACTACCTTACCACCCACTCTTAAGTGTGCTCGATGCACCCGTGCCCCGTCCATCTCCTAAATGGCTGAGCTCTTCTGTAAGAAAGTAAGCTCTTTGAAGTCAAGGATCTGGGTCTGTCTTAGTCTACATCCTCAGCAGCTGGTGCACAGCTGGTGTTCAGGAAATATCTGTTGACTGACTGAAAGAGATGGGCTATGGCCATGGCTCTCCAAGGTCTGTAGCCTGAATCTGTCCTGGAATACACTGCTCCTTGCCCTTGACCTTCCTGAACAACTGCCTCCTCTGCATTTTTACAGAAAGGAACACACCTGAGCCTGAGTTTCTCAAAGTGTGACCAGGGGGCCACCAGTGCCAAAACCACTTGGGGAGCTTGTTAAAAATACCCCCCCCCCGACCCACGTAGACATCCAGCCCAGGAAGCTGTATTTCTAATTGTTGGCAGGTGCCTCTCCTGCCCCATGTTTGGGCACATGGAAGTCCAAGAGTGCCGACACACACACTGGAGGCTGTGCACAATTTCCCGTAGTAGCCTCCCTCATCCATGGGACGTAACAGAGCCAGCAACACCGGCTGCGTGTGAACAGCTGGGCCGTCGGGTCTCCAGGCTACACTCCCACCGGATCTTCCACAAGTTTCCCTCGTCAGAGGCTGCTCACCTGGCTCTGTGTTTCCCGTAAGTGATTTCCTTCTCAGGCCCCAGGTTGAGATCATTGCCAAGCTCAGGCTCAAGCTCGAGGCTTACAATCACAGCGAGCCCCTTTTACAACTTACAAAGCCCCGTGCGAGTGAAGGAGCTTGCTCTTAAAATCATTGGTGTTTCTCCTTTGCGGTGCACGAGTGGCTATTACCTGGGGTGCTGCTTTGGAGATCGGAACAGGTGGTGGGGATAATGGAAAGCGGCTGATAAGTAGCTTGCACGTCTCCTGCTGCTTCTGCTCGAAGCAGCCCTCTGATGTTTGGGTATTTGGATCTCCATCTGGGGCTGCCTTGCGAAAATGCGCCCGTAGCTGTGCTGATGCCTGCTGTGTTATCTCAGAGCCCGGCTGCCTGGATGGTGTCCACACCTGGGCCTTGTGGACAGTGGGTAGCCCCAGAGCGCAGCCCAAACACCCAAGGTGGCAAAAACCAGGATGGGGCTGACCAGAAGAAGGAAATCCTATTCCTCTCCTGTGCCCCCTTTGGAAAGAATTGTCTTTCTTAAAACAACAGCGTGACCTGTTCCACATCATAAAAATCAAGATGTGCGTCTTCATGCAGCACGCCCATTACTTTTTTGCCGTTTCAGGCCTCAGAAACTTTATGACCTGCATGGAGATTGGGAGACCCAACTGAAGTGTGGGGAGCTGCAGGGAGAAAAGGGAGGGGAAGTATCTAACCTCAGACCGTGAGATGGCTCTGGACACGCAGCCAGGACACATGGCCTGGAAGGAGGGGATGTGCCCTGGAAGCCTCACAGTATGTACAAGAGCAGCTACCATGGGGGGCCCCTGCCCCACTGCATATAACGCAGTGAGAAAGGCCGCTGGGGTTCGAGGTGTGGCCCCTTGGGCCAGGCACATCAGCATCACCTGGATCCTCTTAGAAACGCAGTATCTCGGGTTCTCCTCTGGACCGGCTGAATCCCAATCTGCAGTTTAACGAGATTCTGAAGTTGTTCTGGCATCCCTGACAGTTTGAGAAGCACTGAGTTGGGTGCAATTTTATCCTCAGTTCATGGGTGAGGGAGCTGAGGGAGGCCTGAGGGCTGAGAGGACGATTTGAAGTTGGATACTCTGACCACAATTCTAACACGGAACTGCTGGAGGCGGGAGCCGTTGAGGCTGCAAAGGGCAGGTGTGCAGTGACGGGCATTCTGGGCAGAGGGGAGAGCCTGAGCCACAGCAGGAGCTGAGCACGGCCCTATGCTGCAGGAGGCAGAGAGCTGCCTGGGCTCGCTGGGGCTTGGGCTGCAAAGTGGGCAAGAGGCTGGTTCCATCCAGAGAGACCAGCAAGGGCCAGACCACCCAGAGAAGCCCCTGAACAGAGCTCCGATGTCTCAGGCTAAGGAGGCTGTGCTTTCTCCTCAGGCCCGATGAAGAACATCAAATGGGTCCTGGGAGAACATGAGGCCTCTGACCCTTGGAGAGGAGCTCCTGGTGGTGCTGAACCTTCCAGAACTCCTGAGCACTCCTGCAAGAAGGGCCATTTGGACACCGCACGAGGAGCACCTGCCCAACCCCCAGGGCTCCTCGGTGCTGCCCCATGGAGCGCGGCTGTGCTGGCAGGGGCCGCCCTGCAGCTGTGCACGAGGTCCCGCTGTCACCGAACACCCACGTGGCACGGGCACAGAGTGGGGAAAGAACTGTCCCCATGTCAGCAACGCCCGGCTCAGGGCTCTGTATTTGAAAGGAGCACCCTTTCCTCTTCATTGGCTACGTTTCTCTGGGACACACACGTCTCCTGCTGCTTTCATCTTAACTCCAAGCGCCAGCTGCCGGACGCGCAGGAGCCATTCCACAGTCACTCCAACTGCTTGATTACCCACCTCCGGTGCAGCGGGGCGGAAAGCCCCTTTGTCGGACGTCTGGGAGCGGAAGTCGGCACTGATGGACACGCTCGATGGGCGGGAGTTAAACACTCAGCCTCTCGTCCTCCGGAAGTGGTTTCCCAAGGCGGAGCCACCCACGGTGCTGCCGGGGGCTCCGTGTTTGAAGAGAAGCCTCCGTCAAGGACTCCCAAACGTCACGCGGTGGCCCTTGGGCTAGCGCAGTGGACAGGGCGAGGGAAACAGGTCTGCGGCCATTTCTCTGCTCGCTCAGAGGCTACTGACTGGGAAAACTAGTTTGCAAAGGACACTGGGAAGCCACTGGGTGTGCCTCGGGGCGAAAGCGGCCGCGTTTTCTCACTTCCCGGCATTCTCCAAGTCTCAGTCATTTTTCTCATGGTACCTACAGGCCAAGAGAAATCCCTAAATGTTTTGTTTACTGAGTAGTTAAAGCCAAGACTTAATCAGTATTTGTGCTCTAACAACTTAATGGCCAGTTGAAAGAAAGTACTTCTCACACATTGAAAAAAAAAAAAAACAGTAGTTTTATCTTGTCCTTAAATAATCATAAACACATGCATGCGGACTGTGTGTTCGGCGCCCCTCCGGCCTTGAACTCACATTGGACTCCACCAACCTCATTTCCAGTTCCCCTCTGATGGCGTTGGTGTTCGCGTTTGATCAGAGGAACTGCCCAAACCCCAGCTGCATGAAGACATGACGTCATCAAAAAGCAGGTTGCAGACTCTAATGTGGAAACCGTGAGTGACCTTGACTGAGGTAGCAGTTCCCTCAGTGTCTTGGCAGGTGTTATGTTTTCTTTGAAAAGTAAAAACAGCCCACGGCACCCCAGTGACTTCCCTGTGGCACCCTGGGTGCCTTGGTGACCGTTTGGAGACCACGGCCACAGAGCACTTGAAGAGCACCCACCATAGCTATAACCCACCCCAGTGGCACGAGGTAAGTCCCACTGTTATCACTCCCCTTTTACAGATGAAGGAACTGGTAGTTCACGAGGCAAAGGAACGTGCCCATGACCACCAGGTGGAGCCGGGACTCACCCTCAGGCCAAGTGGAGGCAGAGCCCATGCCTGCCCACCCCCTGCACAGTCCAAGGACCCGAGTTCAAGTCCAGCCTCTGCTACTCACTAGCTGTGTGTCTTCGCTAGTTTTTGAACCCTTCTGGTCCTTAGGTCCACACCTGCTGGGTGTGCACCCGAGGCAGCTGTTTTGCAAAGGGATGGTCTTTATGACGACGGGTCAAAGATAGGCAGGGAAGACTCAGCACTAACCCACAGGCAAAACCTTCTGGGACAGGAAGCAGGGAGTTGGAGGAAGAGAGAAGGAGGGGAGAGGACAGAAGAGGGCACCGCCTGCCCAGCCATGCTGGTTGGGCACCTTGACCACGTTTACCCGCAGCTGGCAATGCTTTTTAAAGAACAGAGTTGAAAAATGGAAAAATGGGTCCTGCCTGATTAGGGCTTTTAGTCATAATTGCTCAAAAATAATAATAAATCCCCCCCCCCAGCCTCTTTAATTACTCGCAAGGCTCCCTGTCTTTTCATTAGGCGTTTCCATTTGCTTGCGAGGGTGCTGTGAAGTGTTTATCGGTGTTAATGGTGCAGTTCTCCGGAGCCTCATTTCGTCACGAGGGCTGTAGGGAAATTGTTAAGCAATAAATTTCCAATGCAACCATACATCACAAAGGAAAGAGAACAGAACAATAGCCAGGGCCTTCTCCCGGCTAATGAGACTGTCACTTCGGGCAGCCTTGGAATCCACCAGGCCTGAGCATCCGCATCCCCCATGGCGCCCAGGTCGGCATCAGAGAGTCCGTGCACATGTGGAAGGGACCGTCACTAGGAGTGGTGTGAAGGTGAGGTCACAGACACCTGGGTCGCTTATTCACAGATCAGGAGGGACTGTTCTCCCAGGGTCTGAGACAGCATCAGCCCCTCCGGGCCTTACTTCTCAGGAAGAGGCTTGGACATCTGCACGGGTGCTTTCTAAAAGGGTCAAGTTTTGCAGAACTGGCCATGAGAGCTAGTGCGTTATCAAGAGCGTGGCCCGGGTTTGAGTCCTAGTTCTGCGCATTTCTAGCTACGCGACCTCAGGCGGATCACAGGACCCGCTCACTGCCTCTGGTGCCCCACTAGTAAAGTGGGAATTTTAGGGGTACACGTCCTGGGGTGGTTGTGAGGGTTAAACGAGTTAGAAGATGGGAAAGATCTGTGGTCAGAATGCACCATGCCAGTGAATAAACGCACGCTATCATGGTGAACCGATAGCTTATGAGAAGGGTCAGAAAAGTTTTTCTGTCGAGGGCCAGAAGGGAGAGCCACCAAGTCTCTCTGGGTCGCCGTGGGGAGGAAGAGAGCCTGGTCTCTCCTCTGTCGCTGTGCTGCCCCAAGTGGCCTTTAAAGGCCCTAAACGTGTCCAGGGCCTTGGAGAACCGGCAGTGACAGTGCCCCTGCCCCACTGTGCCCCGGGGCCCGGGCACTGGGCAGAAAATGGGCAGGAAGCTTTGTGGGCAGTGTCAGGGCTCCTGGTGGGGCGACTCTCCATCTGTCACCTGGCAGGCACGTAGGAATTGGACTTCCCAATCTTTACCTGCAGCCACCTGAACAAAGGAGCGACCTCTGGGAGCTACTGAAACCGCCTGCTGTGAATCTAGAGGAAGACTTTGTTGAGTGCTTAACTGGGGACCAAACGTGCCTGTTTGCCCACTGGAGCCTCGTCAAGGATCCCCTGGCTCTGGCCTGACAGCTGAGGACACGGAGGGTTAGGGGTTAAGGGACTGGTTCAGGGTCATAAACGTGTGAGGCCAGAGGCAGGAGTCCAACCTGAGACTCTGAACCCCTGTGTCCTGAGCGTCAGGCTGGCCGTCACGCTTGAGTGCGGGTTCAGGAGCTCCGCTGTGCACTGTCACTGCACGGGGCGGGGGGGGGGGGGGCTTAGAACACAGGACGCTAAGCGTCCGGACACTCGAAGGTTATGGGACCTGGCTGCGTTAAGACAATCTGGGGGCAGTTTACTAAAATGCAGGTTCCTGGGCCCAGCCTGGATGCCCTTGGTCTGCATCTCTGGCAGTGGGTCCCAGGAACCTGCATTTTAGCAGACACCCAGATGATCCTGAGAATTGCTGAGCTGAGCCTGTCAGCGTTTCCCAACTCAGTTCAGAATTAGTTCACCAAATAATAGTTCAGCAGGAGGGGCCTGGAGCCCTGCAGCACTGACTCAGGAGGCCCGGGGTTCAAGTCCAAGGCCTGTTTCGTTTCCCTCTGCACCCGCGTCCCCTCTGCCCAGACGGGCTGAGCACAAAAGAAAGAAAAAACATCTGGGGGAAAATCCACTGTTTTATAAAAATATCAAACGAGACTCATGGGGAAGACGCGCTGTGTCATTTGGTCTGATGTCCTGGCCTGTGTTTGGTGGTCTGTTTACACGGGGTTTGTAGGAGGACATTTATCACTGTGTGAACAGTGGTCACGGCACAGCCTCTGGGGCCAGCAGCTGGGCCTGAATTTTGCTGCCACCCGCGCCCACCTACCCACCGAGGGACTGTGGACCGGGAGCTTCAGCAATTTCTACCCCGCAGGGTTGCTTTCAGATTCAATGTGTGCATCTAGGTCTGAGGTTCTCATGCCTGAGCGCCATCAAGGTGACTTGGAGGGCAGGTTCAACACCGATTCTAGGCCCACCCCCAGAGTTTCTGATCCACCAGGGCTGGGTGGGGCCTGAGAATCTGCATTTCCACACGTCCCCAGGCGATGCGGCTGCTGCCGGCCTGGGA
The DNA here is from genome assembly GCA_004026765.1 of Micronycteris hirsuta. Classification (NCBI taxonomy): domain Eukaryota; kingdom Metazoa; phylum Chordata; class Mammalia; order Chiroptera; family Phyllostomidae; genus Micronycteris; species Micronycteris hirsuta. The sequence continues at coordinate 14,041 of PVJI01022598.1, read as the reverse complement.
CCTCACTTGGAGAACTGCAGATACAGTAGCTAGCCAAAGTGGCGTCTGACCCATAAGCGTGACGATAATTGCTACATAAGCGTTCACTGCTTCTGCTGTTGCTCCGTGTAGGGGCTCCATAATCTTCACAGGCTCACAGCTGCTTATCTATTCCCACGCTTTTCCAGTGCGTATTTATTACTCGTTAAGTCATGATTCAGAATTCCAGGGTGTGGATCACTAGGTACCAAGTCCCCTTTCAGCACCCTGGGAGAAGAACAAAGGACAGGGGAGGGGGTGGAGCCCGTTTAGATGTTTTAGAGGCATCCAATTTGCAGCCCATGGGCTGCATGTAGCCCTGGATGGCCGTGAACATGGCCCAACACAAAATCATAAATTTACTTAAAACATTATGAACTTTTCTTTTTTTTTTTTTTTTTTGGTGATTGCATGTTGCAATGCATTTGCTGTGTGGCCCAAGACAACTCTTCTTCTTCCGGTGTGGCCCAGAGACGCCAAGGGGTTGGGCAGCCCTGGTTTGGATCTCCCCAGGCATGTGTCCTCTGCCCAGCGGTCGGTCACCCAGCGGTTCTGACAGCGGTTCCTGGTCTGGTCCTAGTGGCTGTGAAAGGGGGTGGTCTGGTAGTTCTTGACGTCTTCTGCTGTGGTGCAGACCCCTAACCAGACCCCTGAGCAGCTCGAAGCTCGGTGTGGCAGGGCCCAACCCCGGCTGCATCCATAGGACAGTCACTGGGAAGGGCCTCTGTGGACAGGCTGTCAGCTGATGGCCAGAGGCGGTGCCGGAGGAGCCCGGGACGGGGCACGCTGAGGATGCTGACGTGCTGGGCACACATCTGCCAGGGGACACGCCCTCCTGGCAGGAATCAGGGACTCCCTGGTGATGAGAGCCTCCACCACCTGCGTGGACCCCGCACGCGCTCCGGTTCTCCCAAGCACCAGCTGTCCCCGCCCAGGTGGGAGCTGCTTCCTTGGAAGGCCAACTCCCTCCACAGGGGCTGGGCCCAGAACCCAGGAGTGCCCCCTGCCCACGCGGGAACCAAACCGTCACAGGCCATGTTCACAGAGCTGATGGCAGGCGTCGTGCCGCTGGCATTCAGAACGCCCCCGGTGCCCCCGCGCCTGCCCGAACGTGGGGACTGTCACCACAGCCGCAGACACTCAGACCGCTGGAGGGGACTGAAGCCAAAAGAGGACAGGGCTGAGGGCCACCTACATACTCCACACAGATCTGTTCATCGTCTCTGAATCTGCCCCATCCCCTCCCTCAATGAGCAGATGATTCCTGGGGCCTCGTTGCTCAGAGTGGCCCAGGACCTGCAAGAGTGGCATCACCAGAGATCGTTGGAAATGCAGCTTCCTGGCCACCCTGCACCTGCTGAGTCAGGGTCTCAGCCAGATCCCCAGGGGGTCTGTGTGCCCATTGCGGCTTGAAGAGGGCAGAGCTTAGGGACACCCTGGGAAGGCAGCCAGTGGGGCCTGAATCTTGGCTCCTCATACTGGCGATGAATGTGAGTGACCCCCTGACACTCAGTCTCCTCATCTATCAAGTAGGGGAACACAACACAGCTGTTAGGAGGCTTTCTTCACTCCTGTGCCAAATATCTGAGTGCCTGCCATGTGCCAGGCACTGAGAGGAACTGGAGATGCAATAGGAACAGAAGCAAAGACGGCTCTGCCCGCAGGCAACTTACAGGGAAATATTGAAGAATTACACAAATCAATGGCAACTTACGCTTGAGGTAAAGGCCACCAAGGAGAAGTACAGAGTGCCACCAAGAGCCTGGGGGAGGGGGTCCTAAGGAAGTGATGTCAACATTGACACACAGTGAAATATAGGTGGAGGGGAGAAGGCAGAAGAATGTTCCCTGCCCAGCAAGGAAGGGAGAGAGTGTGTATTAGTTATCTACAGCTGTGTAACAAAAATGACCTCCAAACTGCTCTGCAGTGAGAATTAAAAAAAAAATTGGTTTTTTTTTTGGCAAACATCTCTTATGTACCTGGTACTAACAGAGACTCAATACATACTTTTGAATTCATTTTTCCATGTCCCCAGGCTTCTCCGGCCCCTTTCTGACTCCCGACTAACATTTGGGGTGCTGGGGGTTGGGGCAACAGCACCGAGGTCTCCCAAACTTGACAGTGGAAGTGGAATTGAGGAAGCAAAGTGAAGAAGGAGAGAAGGGAGTCGGCGGAGTCATTGAAAAGCCAGAGAAACCATGGAAGAATCATAAACAGAAAGCCGGGTTCTGCCGGGGCCCGTTGCGGCCCAAGGGGCAGTGCGGCGAAGGGGCAGGGAGAGGAGCTAGGAAGACCCGGCCGGGAAACCGATTCATTTTAACGGATCGTCTCTGCTCCAGAGACAAATGGGAGCAGCAGGTAGAAACAACGGCTCCGGCAATAAATCAGCGCAAGTGTCACCCAGGCACAAAACGGGGAAGAAGGAACCAGAGAGGCAATTGGTTTAATTTTTTAGATTAATTGCGAGCAGTCAATAATATGACTCATTCAGGGACCCAGAGGCGTCTAAGCTATTCTGAGTAATCTACTTAGGTTGGTAATTATTGTTTGCATTCATGGAATTAAGGCCACAAAAAGGTGGTTTAGAGAAAGCCCCACTGAGCCGGACACCGTAATCTCAGCTTTTCCGCAGCACATCTGTGCCCTGGGGTGAGGCAGCAGACAGAAGGAAAAACATCTCTTCTCCATCTTTTCCGTCCCTTGCTCTGTGGCTGATTCACTGCCAACTCCAAAGAATTCACTTTTTTCCCCTGCCTTTTTTTTTTTAATTCAAAAATTAGGGGATTTAAAAAGTACATAAAAAAACAAAGAAGGAAATAATCACGCCTCTTCTCACCACCCGGAATTAATCACTGTTAACTTGTTGCTCTGTGTGCTTTCTTTGTTTGTAGATTTTGTTTTAAGAAAAATCACTTTGTTTTTGTAAAAATGAAATGGTTTTTTTTTTAAAAAACACAAAACACACGCCCTTTAGAGAAAAGTGAGTGCAGGAAGAACACGGTGAAGACGGACGCGCAAAGACTACCGCTGTGTTTGGGGGTGTCGTTGCAAACCTCTTTCTAGGCTCACGGGTGTGCAGAAACCCCCCGGGGCAGGGGTTCTGTGTGTTCCCCTTACGCCTGGGCTCCCAGCGCCCGGAACAGGGGCTGGCAAACAGGGCGCGCCCAGTGCAACAGCGGTGCAAAGACTGGCTGAATGAACAGACCGGCTCAGCCCCAGCAACGTTAGAGGAAAACCGCGGTTCAGAAGCACGTGCCACGTTTGGTCACCACCTCCCCATGCCCGCCCCGTGATGCTCACCTGTGGGGCCACATGAGCCCCACGGGGAAGAGCAGAGATGGGTGCAGGGGACTGAGGGTGCGGAGCTGGGATGGGCAGATGGACTGAGGGCGGTCTGTACAGGGCCTTTTGCACCAAGAAGCAGAGTCTGAATGCTTCTGTACTTCCCCCGACAGGACACACAGATGTGGGACAGTATTTGCACACCGCACTGGCCTCAAACCGCTGAGCTTCTCTGGGCCACCCTGCCTGCTGCCCACGGAGGACCCTGCTATCTCGGGGCACCCGAAACCCCTCGGTGACCCCGTCACCACTGGAAGGCTCTAAGGGATGCATGGGAAGGCACAGGCATGGATAGCCACTTGCTTATTTTAAACTTAACTCGGTTTCCTGGTCACCCCTCTGTGCCCATATAAATCAATCCTCACCATATTTCACAACCTCACACTATTCCAGAGTTTATGTACTACTATTTATTTATCCAGGGCAACCTGCTGATGGATTGATAGACAATTAGGATTTCAATTCAGTCTTACAATCGCTCATGCTGCGGCCAGCAGTCTCCTACACAAATCTCTGCAAAACCCGCTTAGTCGTTCGCCAACCCCAGAAATGTGTTGAAAATCTCAACCAAGGTGCCTTTCAGAAAGGCTGTACGGATTGGTGCTCTCACTGTCAGAACAGAAATGTCAGCTTCGGGGTAGATTCCCAGCCACAGCCCGACCCGGCGACGGCCAAGGCCACGTTCAAGGCTCTCCGGCCAATTCACAGCCCTGCGGAGCTCGGCGCTTCTCTGACCCAGCCGCCGTCACAACTGCCGCCCAGTCCTGGTTTTCCTGGAAAGCCAAACAAAGCTGCGTGCAGCTAGAAGCACCTGCCTCTGAGACAGAGACACAAACAAAGGCAGGGGCCCACCAAGAACAGGGAAAGTTGCCTGGTGGTCAACAGGTCAGGGGGTCTCCGAAGTCACTCAGTCGCCCAGGAGGCAGCAAAGGAGAAAAACATCTTCCAAAGTGAAGACCAGGTGGCAAGAGAAAAACTGGAAAGGCTCCTGAGGCCAGTGAGGGACAGTGTGTAAAATGAGAAGAAAAGCGAGGAGGGAAAGTGGAAAGGGAGATCGCATGGAAAGTTAAGCAAAGGAAAATATTGCAAGAACGCGAGGCAGCAAAGGTCAGCCCAGGAAGATGGTTTCGTCAGAGCGAATGAGCAGAAGCAATTTGCTGCCGATGCAGGTAGAAGCCCTAAATTAAATTCGTTCCTGGCCTCGATGATGAGGCTGGTTTCAGAAAGAGACGAGAATCTTTTGGAGCAAGAGAGGAAAACGTGGAAAGGGGATGAGGGTTGCTGTTGACATTGGATGGCCAGGAAAGACACGCTGGGGACGTCAGAGGCATTTCGGGTCCAGCTGGGAATTCCAGGACAGCTCAGACCAGAGCAATGGGGCTGCTGAGACTTGTCCCATCACTGAAGAGGCGCACAGGAGTAAGAAAGGGGAACGTGATCTTTCTTCTCTCCAAGTTACAGCTGCATCGGGCGGGCACCCAGGGTGCCACGCCACAGAAAGTGCATCTCCCGGCGGACCCTCTTGTCATGGCGAGGGTTGGCACAACCGCTGGCATCCAAACCCTGGGTTCTGCCCCGTCACTCACCAGCTGGGTGGCTGAGGACATGCCCTTTAAACTCCCTGGGCTTTAGCTGCCTCATCTGCCCATTGTTAGGGGGAGGGCGGCCTGTGGACTCGGCCTCTCCTGCTCTTCAGAGTCCACTCCAGTCCCTCTGACTTCCTCGTTGCTTCTCAAACATGACGCGGGGCCTTTGCACGGGCCGCTTCCCCCCCTGCAATGTCTTTCCCTGCCCCTTCATGGCTCTCTCCCCTCTTTCTCATCTTTGCTCATTTGTCACCTTCTCAAAGAGGCCCACTGTGATCACTGTTTAAAACTGCACCCCACATCTTCTATCCCTGCTTTCTCTCCACAGTGCTTATCACCTCCTGCCAGACCACTGACTAAAATCTCCTCGCTTACCTTATCGCCCGACTTCTCCCTCTAGAGGCTACGCCCCGCGAGGGCGAGGGCTTCTGCCTGGAGGATTCTCTGCCGGAACCCCAGCCTCTCGCACAGTCACCTGCTGCACAGTGTGCAGTCGACATCCTGTTTAGTGACTAAGGTCATGGATCTTTCCATCAATAATAATCACGATGAGAGTCATTTCATTAATTCAACCAGGACTTAGTCGTCACCTACTATGTTGTACGCTGGACATGACCGCTGAGGCCAGCAGGTGGACAGACAGGTAATAGCACACGTGCCATGTTGAGCGTGTAGATTGTGGCAACCGTCCCAGGTGCCCACGCCCCTGGACACGGAGGCCGCCCTCTTAAAGACACAGACCTTCCTCAGTCCTGACTCCCCACCTGGTTTTTCTGAGCCCTGCTGACCACACCCTCCTCCCAGGCACACCTGGGAATGCCTCTGCCTCCACCAGGGCTTCTCTAAGATACAGGCAGAAAGGAATGGGTGGAGGGCTGGCGATCTGGGAGTTACAGTAACCCCCAAGCGGCACTCTCCCTGGGGAAGGCCTTCCTGCACTTCCGGTTTGTGCTCAGCTCCCACAGCTGGAGAGCCCAGGGGGGCAGAGTCAGCCGAGCACCCCCCGGCAGGCAAGCGACGCTGCGGACACAGGAAGAGGGAGAATCACACGTAATTCAGAGAGAATTATTCTCGCAAGAGCCCACATTTGTGAAAATTGTCAGCCATTCTTCTCTTTTTATTACAAAAAGGATGTTGTGAACTACTGACCCTTCCCCCCCCAAAAAAAAGGGAACATCCCAGGATACTGGCATGCTGGGGTAGGGGAACACAGGCCTATGTCACTTGAAGAGCAGATGGCTGAGCGCCCTGCGGCATGCTAGGGGGTCCACAGGGCACACGGCCCGCCACTGTCTGGACGCACACCTGGGGGCAGCACACACCGGCGAAGGCGGCACGTAAGGGGGATGAGCACCACTCTCTACAGAGAAGCAGAATCAGCCATTAGGAGTGGCGATGTGAGCCACTGGGAGATAAGAACATAGAACACATTGAAAATGAGACTGGACAAGCAGCTGACTCCCTGGGGTATTTACTTCTTTGTGCTCAGCTCACGAGTGGTGGCCAGCTAATGCCACCGGCCTTCGGCATCATCCCGGAGTTGCCACGGGGGGCGGGGGGTAGGAAGGGGAGGCCCCGAGCTTGGCAGAGGGACGCCCGATCTCAATGGCTGCCGTCCGGGCCTCCGACCTGCTGGGTCGGGAAGCCGAGATCCTTCCTGTGCTCTGAGCAGGCTGCGCACTGTAGGCAGGGGGACAGAGGCCACACGTGCCTTCTAGGGGAGGGGGAGTGGGTGCCGTGGAAGGGCTCCCACTCTGGAGTCAAAGGCTGGGTTGGAGCCCTCGTTGGGCCAAGTCCATCTGTGTGGCCTGGGACAAGGTTCCCCTCTGGGCCTGAATTTCCGCCTCCATGTCGATCCCACAGGGACACTGTGGGGCCACTGCAGTGGGTTAAACCGTGTACCCCACCCCCAAAGTCCTGTCCAACCAGAACCGTAGAACCTCATTTGGAATGAGGATCTTTGCAGATTTAAGCAAAGCGAGGATAGAGCTGAGCCCGTGCTGGACTAGGATGGGGCCTAATCCAACGAGAGCGTCCTCATGAGACACAGAAAAGAGACACAGGGAGGGGGGCCAGGTGAGATTGCAGTGACGCTGCCACAAGCCAAGGAACACCAGGAGGCCCCAGAAGCCGGAAGAGGGGAGAAAGGTCCTCCCCAGAACCCCTGGAGGGGGCATGGCCCTGCCAACACCTTGGTTTTGGATTTCTGGCCTCCCTCCAGAGCTGGGAGAGAATAAATTTCTGTTGCTTGGGGCCACCCAGTTTGTGATAGTTGATGAAGACAGCCCTCGGACACGAATACAACCACTTAGAAAATGCCTGTGACCCTGGGCAGCCTGGGGCCTGAAGTACAGTAGTTGCTGCTCCTGCTCCTGCCATTTAAATTTTCACCTGCCAACAGCACCTCCCCTTGCATAAGACTCGTGCCCAAGCTCCCCCACTGCTGCCGCAGAGGAGTCATGTGCCGAGACTCCGAGTGTCGACCGCAGCTCTCCACCACCAGCGCAGTAATGAACACCCACTGTGCGCCAGGCCAGAGACTCCTGTGCCTGGGAGAAGCCCACAGGCCCCGCCTGCCTCACCCTGCACTGCCCCTCCCCTGCCTCGCCTTCCCCCACTCACTGGTGGCTGTCACACTGACCTCACAGGGGCTGCATGGCTCCAGAGGATGTCCCGCTCAAGCTCTTGTGCACACTGATCTGGGGGACAGGCATGCTCCTCTTATGACCCCCGACCCCACCCAGACTCCTCCCCCAGCTCATTCCCACTCTTCTTTGCCTTAGCTGACATTTTCTCCCCGGCTCCATGGCGGCCCCTGTCCGGTGCTCCCCACTCTGTACACAGGGTTCTCCTTTGTGGCTCTCCTCCCACTTCGCACAAAGTTGTTATCTCTGTCTCTGTTTTTAAAACTCTCCCCGGCTAGAAAGTACGTATGGTCCTTGGGAATAGAGACGGGTTTGTCTTACTCAATGCCACAGGCCTAGCTAGCATCTCCTACTGCAAAGTGTTTGTGCTTGGGGTAAATATTTGTGGAGTGAATGACTGAATGCATGAGCAGGTGAATGAAAGAATGATTAAAGAGATGGATAAGATAAACTTGGGCCTGAGAATTCTGCCTCCAGTGAGTGGAGGAGGGATGGCGGCGATGAGACCGTGATGCCACAAGCCTGCGTGACCAAGGACACCAGACGCATCACAGACGCCCTGGAGAGAGGGCTCCTGTCTGGCCAGGTGATCAAGGAAGCTGCCTCTTGCTCAGCTCACGGGGCCTCCCAGCTGGGTCTGGCGGATGAGCGGAAGGAAAGGCATTCCGGAGGGAGGGAGTGGCAGAGAGAACAGAAAGTGCAAAATGCCTGGAGGGAACCACGGTGAGAACATTTCTTCCCTGGGGCAGAGTCTCTCCTTTGGGGGGAGCTGGCAGGAGCTGTGACTGGGGCGAGGACTTCAACAAAACGGAGCAGACAGGCCTGCAGTGGACACAGCCCTGCTCCGGGCCTGAGCGGGAACTCCGTTCAGTGCCTCGCCCTCCTCCGGGTACAGTTTGAAGACCAGGAGCCAAGGGAAGGGCTTGGGTGAGCTGGGGCAGCAGGGAGGCGGGAAGGGAAGGCTGCAGGCCGCCACCACTGAAGGCCGGCAGCCTGCAGGTGCTCCGACTGCGGCGCGAGCAGCGGGCACGGACGCGGAGCAGCCCGCTCAGGGACGCACTACCGGCGCACGGATCTAGCGGCCGGATCCAGGGTGGATTAGGGGCGGCGGCTGCGGACAGGCAGGTGACTGCCAAGGTCCGAGTGGAGGATTATCGGGGCCTGATTGCTGGGGGGCAGTGGGAATAGGAAAGGAGCAGAGAGAGGTGAAAAGAGATTGGAAGGAGAAAAAAACCTGCTCGACCGATTGCACGTCCTCGAGTGAGGACAGAGATGAAGATGACTTGAAAGGATTTGCGCTCAGGCGACGCGGCCTCCGAGAGAATGCCGTGCAGCCTGAACGAGAAACGTCTGGCGAAATCTGCTCTCGTTAATTTAAACTTGTCACAACCACAACCTCCATGGTGGCTTTGGAACAGAGAATACTGTACGGGAAGTTAAAAAGCCCCTATCAGTGCACACACACACAATGTTTGTGTACACAATGTACATATGATACACATGTCTGTGCACACACGTTTGCACACATACGCACACACATACACAATGTGCACACATGCACACATACATTTGTGTGCACAAACACACATAATGACTGCACACACGTTTGTGCACACACGCACATGCACAATTGTGTGCACATGTGTACACAAGCACACACAATGACTGCACACATGTTTGTGCACACATGCACAATTGTGTGCACGTGTGTACACAAGCACACATAATGATTGCGCACACGTTTGTGCACACATGCACATTTGTGTGCACAAACACAACTGCACACACGTTTGTGCTCACATAATTGTGTGCACATGTGTACACAAGCACACAATGATTGCGCACACATTTGTGCACACATGCACATTTGTGTGCACAAGCACACATAATGATTGCATACACGTTTGTGCACACATGCACACATTTGCACGCACGCACACACAATGTTTGCACACACACTGTTTGTGCACACACACTTTTGCTCTGGGCTCCAGGAAAAGCAGTGCATGTTGGCAGGTGGAAGCTAACGTCCTACTTCAGTAAACCCCGGGTCTTCTCCTAAAACACTCCTGATGAAGAAATCCAAGCTGTTCAGTGACTCGAGGAAAACGGCGCTTCTTTTCATGAGCTGACTACAGCGTGATTAAAGGCCTCGGCGGAGCCGCTTTCCTCCCCACCCAGGAACACACTCGGCGTCCTGCGAAAGGGGACAGACGGCTTCTGTGCACAGGGGCAGGGACCCAGGCCCCTGCCCCACACCTCGGCCTGGGTCTCTGTGATAGAGCTTTTAAAACGCGATGAAGCTTCATTCTTCAGAAAGGCTTTTTAAATATTGACTTAACCCACAGGGAAAAGAAAATGAAGCTGTGATACTTTTAGCTCAATCAGAGAAATGGTTCTGACGGCACATTTGCTGCAGAGCCTTTCAGCGCAAAGCAAAAATATCAGCCTGAATTAGGCCCTACGCAGGGAGAGGGTCCTTGGAGGAAAACGCGCTCGTGAGATGGGAAACAGCCATGACCGATTGATCTGCCAACCCCCGCACACCGAGCCGCGCATGCAGCCTGGCTGGTCCCCGCGCCGGGCTTCCCATGAGCCTGCGCCCCCCAGCTGAGCCCTGAGTGGCGGCAACAGCGTCATTTTCAGACTGCGTCATTCTTTGATGCTCAGTGTCACCTCCTCTCGTGAACTTGGCCAGCCTCCCTTCAGAAGGTAAAGTGCGGAGGCAAACAGCGTACCCTTCCCATCAGACGGGGAGCTCCCCAAAGGCTGCGATGGGGTTCCCCTGACACAGAGGCTAATGGACATCCAGAGCGACCCTCCTGCGTCTGTGGCCTTGTCTGTCGCTGCCCAGGGACACACCGGCAAAGTGGCAGAGTTAAACACCAGCCGGGGCGCGGCTGAAAAGCAAGAGGGTCAAGGGCTTGCAGAGACCACGGACAAGGGAGCCTGCCCTGTCCACAGGCCGGAATCCTCACCAGAGAGGAGACAAAACCGGGCAAGGGAAGCCAGGGCTGCCGTGGTGAAAACCCAGTGCAGGGACTTTCGATACGACATCTGACATCTAACCTCTCTGGGCCCCCGTTTCCTTCCCTGTAAAACGGTGGGAAACGCTGCTTCTGCAGAGGGGAAACCGTGAGGCGGAGACAATGCAATGACACAGTACGGGTACTCAGCAAACATCCCTGATTATTTTCACTAGTGTGGTGTAGCTGAAAGAAAAGAATGAGTGAGGGATTCAGACATTTAAACTAAGAGTGGCTGGGAAGATGATAATCGTTTCCTCAAGTTGACATCCCAATGCCCCTCCCCAGTTTTCGGCGCCTCCCGCCTGGGCGGCGTGGCCGTTGTCAGCTAACCTGCTGGCTCTGAAATTTAAGTCTGTCTTTAAGGCCAAAGCACACGCGCCTTGCTTCCAGAAAGCACACAAAGCAGTAATTTGGTAAATGCACCAAATACAAATGCTCTTACAACCGTATTCTGTGAGAAAGCATCACAAACAGAACTCTATCACCAAAGAAGGAAAGAACAGCCATTTCTTGGGCAAATGTCGTGTTGTCGCATGCATCACTGTGCAGGTGTGACCAGCGTCATGCAAGCCACACGCAGAAACAAAGCCAGTGGCTCCACAAGGCTCCCTCTTCCGTGTTTAGTTAAGGGTGGGTGTGAGTGACGTGCAGGGTTTCCGGTGGTGTGGGGCGTGTTTCTGGGCTCGTCCAAGTTCCAGTCCTGACTCTGACAAGCTGAGTGACTGTGGGCATCATGGGAACTCCCTGAGCCTCAGTTTCCACACCTGCACCATGGGGGCTCCAGCACCTGATATGGTTCAGGCTCCGGCTTAAGCTCTGCCCTCTGCTTTCCTCCTATTTCCAGCCCTCCCCTCACGACACCTGTAACTGTTTCCAGTCTCAGCGCTACACCGGGCATGCTGTTTCACCTGGGTGCCCTACCCACCACTACATCTTAGTAACTTCTATCTTACCTCCTCTGAGAAGCCTTCCCTCACTACCCTCAAGCTGGATGGGGTCCCCACTCTGCTCCCCTTACACCTGCTCTATGCCTCTCCCACAGTGGCCAGCTAAATTCTGGAATGGCTCACAAGCTTTCCGCCCCTGGGGTGCACACCTGTATCATCCATCCCTGCCTTTGAGTGTATTTTCTATCTGTAGTTGGAAACCCACAGATATGGGGGACTGCCTGTTTACTTAGTTCTACACCATTTTATACAAGGGACTGGAGCATCCAAGGGGTGTCCTGGAACCAATCCCCCATAGATACAGGGGGACATCAGTATTATTGCTACTTTTAAAGGGGAGGAAGGAGGCAGGGGGTATAGCAGCCATGTGCTGAAGAGAGAAAGGACAGGACTGGAAGGTCAGTGGCCCAGGTTCAAGGCTCAGCCATGGCGCCTCATGTGTGGACAAGCCACAAGCCCTCTGTGAGTCTCAGTTTTCTCATCTCCCGAATGGGCGTAGTGCACCTGCCATCCTACCTGGCACTTTGCAAACAAGCCTGTTAGCTACTGGGAAGGGGGGCAGCGTGGAAAGAGCAGCAGGGGTGGGGGAGGATGTCTGTGGGAAAAGCAGAGGAGGTGCGGATGGGCAGAGGCTGGAGGAGAAGGTTTCTGGAAGAGCCCCCAGGTCACAGCGGGAGGACCTGTGGGTACAGGTCAGCCTGTTGGGCAGTGGGGAGACTCTGCTCTGAGGTGATGAGACTTTAGGAAAGGACAGCTCTGGGCACACTGCGGACATTTAATAGATGTTTTAGGAATTAATAATGGAAAAGGATCAAGAAAGACCAATGGCCCACTGACAGGGCCCACCAAGCAAAACCATCCTGGTCGCTGAATCCTCTGTTTTCCTCAAAACTTCCTTTAAACTCAGAATCTCAGTTTGAGGAGCAGGTGGGTCCTCGTCTTGTTCTTTGTTGTTGTGGCAAAAATGAGCCAAGAGGAAACACATCCGAGCCTCATCTGAGCCTGTTCTCCCCTCAGAGCATCGCCGGGTAGTAAAGCTGGGGGCAGGCGATTGTGAGAATCGCCCCCTCCAACCCATTGCTACAGACGGGGAGACCGAAGGCCAGGGATGTCCAGGCGCCGTGCTACCGCCTGTCCTGGATGCCACCTAATAACCATTTCGTCGACAACGATTCGCACACACAGGATCCTGGAGAGGACGCACGCAGCGGAGAGCCTGGACTGCAGCAGGTCCCAGCGCCTTGCAGTCCGTGCCTTCCCCACGCGGGATTCCGTGGCATGCCCTTTCAGAGGCTCCAGAAAAGCTCCCATCAAGCAGCTGCTCTGTGCCAGACACTCGTTGTCCAGGTCTGTGCGGGACAACAGTCCCGGGTCTGCAGAGAAGCAGCCTTGCGTCCTGGCAAAAAGCTAGGCTTTGCAGGCAGACGGCACGGCTCTGACTCCCAGCTCCCCGAGCCGTGCGTCCTGCCCCTGGTAGCTTCCAAGCCTCGGTTTCTGCATCTATGGAATGGGGATGATATCAGAACCCAGATCAGAGGGCTGCTGTCAGGAATAAATGATGAGATGCATACAAAGTGCCGACACAGGGCTGCCCAGGTCCAGATGTTAGGGCTGTTGTTGCTATTCCTCCAGGAACCTCTAGGGGGCAGGGCACAGCATTCTCAATCAAGGTATTTAGAACGAACTTCTGAATTGCGTGGAAACTCTCTTCTGCATCCATTGGGCAACCCGGTGGTATTGCTACCCAAGAGTGAGGAAATCAGGACACATACACACCCCTCTCTTCCTCACAGGAAGAGCACAGAGCAGACAGGGCACCCACGTGTGGGATCAGCAGCTGCTCTTTCCTCAAGAACCTCTTAGACTTTCATGAGAAGTTACCTGAGTGAGGGGGACGAGCCCGCACCAGGGGGCACAGAGGTGTCTGAAGTCACCGCAAACATCCCCCGACCCCCTGCACAGTGGCCCTGTGCCTTAATTAAGCCACACACAGGACAGGAGGTTCCGGAAAGCAGGCCAGGCAGCCTGCTTATGTGCTGGCTGCCTAGGAATTTTTTCTTTTCCTTGAATTTTTTAAACAATTGCTTCTCCAACACCACCAGTGAGAATTCCTAACCAGTGCCAACTACCCAGCTAATCGAGAATAAGCATCTGTTAACACTTCACCTGCTCTGAAGACGGTATTCCCCTGACGCCTCCTGAGAAGGAATTTGCCCATCAAGTGTCCAGCCCTCCTACCTGGGAGCTGGACCAGGTGGCAGGAACCAAATGGAATTGGTATGAGGGTGACCCGATGGCCCAGATCTGAACCCAAACCAGCAGCTTCCTCATCAGTCACTCCCTGGGGGCAAGACAAGGTCACGTGGATCAGAAAGAAAGGAAGAAGTAAAACGGATCCAACAAAACTTAACTGCAGACCGTGAGTGTCAGGATTCATGATTTAGCACAGAACTCTCAACCTTGGCCCCGTCGAC
>PVJI01022597.1:0-25021 GCA_004026765.1 Micronycteris hirsuta | reverse complement strand
TTTTTTTTAATATTATGGAGAGGTCAAGCATCTGGCAGTGGAGGGAGACAAAGACTGTGAATCCCTGGGGCACCATCTGACCGGTTCAGCCTTTGCCACAAAATGGCTAATATGATCATCCTTTGGACTGGTGATCTCTGAGTTGTAACTCATCTCATGTTGTCTATGGAGTGTTACGTTAACCCCTTGCACTGAATCCCTGCCTTTGAAATTTCCTCTTGGTTTCCCTACATGTGACATATTCATTATGCATTAAGGGTTCTCCTGGACCCTGACTCTGATAGCACCTCATTATACCCTCTCTCACCAGGGCTCCAGGAATTATGAATCCTATTGTTTCACACAGTTCTTTGTAGAACCAGAATTGCTGCTACTTTCTGTTCTATATACCTAGCTCCCTCCAACACTGTGACATAGGTCTCACTCCCTTAGGCTGATTGTTCCCTTCAGCAGTCTCAAGAAAGCTTTGCAAACCTACAAGATAACAAGCCAGGAGCCATGCACATAAGAGTTCCTTGTTCTAAGTACATAAATTCTATGACTATGTTGTGGCTTCTTGTATATCTTTTTTAGAATTCCAAATTAGGAAACTAGGACCAGCTGATATGATCTCTCTCCTCTAACTCCATTTATCATTTTCCTATTAACTATCCTGGGCAGAAAAAGGGTTTTCTCTGCCCTTCTCTTGTCATGTATATACACCTTCTTCTCTAAATACAACTTATTTTTTTAATTAATTTTGCTCTCATAGCAGATATAGTTCAGTGTAATGACGAAGAGAACAGAATTTTGAACCGCTTTGCCTAGGTTCAAATTCTAACTCCATCAATTATTAGATATATAATTTCAATCAAGCCATTTACCTGTGCCTCAATTTTCATGTCTACAAAATATGGATAATTATAGTAACTAGTTCATAGAGATATTGAATGATGAAATAAGTTATTATAAATACATAACTTAACATAATGCCTTGCTCATAAGCATGAAATATACAGGTTCTGTTCAGAAAGTGTTCAGCCTTGTAATATGAAAAATAAAGGTATTTATGGAAGAAGATGTAAGATACAAGACACAACTGGGCCTTTGTTTTTGTGTCTGCTTTCAGACCCACAATTAATCTCTGGTTATGACATTCTTGAGGAAATCTGGTTCATTGGTAGAGGTTTGAAACATGTCATTAGCAACTGCAGCATGATATTCCTTCTGCTCTGGTAACAGAAGCCACAGAACAAATTTTACCACAACACATTTCATGCCAAGACCCTGCATCAAAATCTTGGGCTCTGTAGTTCTGGAGTCCCCAGATCAGCTTCTAGTTCTCACCCTGTCAGGCACGTGTCTTTGTTGGTTGCAGCCTGTGTACATTCAGCGTGCTCAGGTGCTCTCTTTGTTGCAGGCCTTCCAGAACACGGATCACTTTCAAAGCATTCTCAATGACCTTTGAAGCATTTGTGCCACACATTTATTTGTGATGCACTCATTGCATCGTTCCTGAAAGCTTTCTGAATCATCCGAATATTTTCCATGGAGGGATGTTAAAACTTAACACAAAATTTGGTGTAGATGTGTTGCTCTACTCATGCAGTCATTTCAAATGTGACAGCTAGGTAGTACACATGCTCCCTCAACATGAACGAACCCTACTGACTAGTACAGTGAAGTCATCTTTGTTCACACATGCCCACTCCAGTCCATTTTCCTTGGATACCAGCTTACATCAATGTCAGGCAAATCATTCCATTCGTATTAACAATGGCCAGGCTTTTTCTAGACAGACCTCACATTTTATCATTTAGCGTTAGTGTTAAGTTATATAAATTGTGAATAAAAGAGCATTTAAACCTTTGCATTTTCTTTGAAGGACTCCACATTGTGCTTTGCCTTCTCCCGTGCTTTCCAATCTAGCTAGAAATTCAACCCTTGGCTACCCTAACTCATTCACATGCATTGTTAAAACCTCTTCAACCCAGGTGAAGCATTAGTGTATTTTGTTTAGCTATATAAGATATCTGATAAATTTTATATAACTATAGTTCCTTTAAATTTGGAAACTATATAACTATATTTCCTTCAGATCTGTAAACTATGAAAATCAGGTGTACTTTATAAAAAAAAGTACACTTTTTCCAAGGTCACACAGAGTTGATATTTCTTTGTTATTTTACTCTTTGTAGTACTTATGATGAACAAGAATTTAGGTTGCCACTGTTCTTTTCAGTGATAAAAGTACCATTTGGCAAATAAAACGCGATTCAGTGAATCATCAGTTCCTCCAAAACTGAATAACTCAGTTACAATGAATTCATTATGTGAAGAAAAATGACTGACACCATCCCAAACCTCTGAATTTGTATGCATTGAAATGACTGTTCTAGATGTGGTAGGGAAGGAATGAGAGAAATTAATCATTTTTATTAATACGGTATTCAAAAAAGTGAACTTTTTCCTCATTCTCAGGACTAACATATCATATCTGACACATTTATTTTTGTCCTTCACAGTGAGATACATTTCATCTTTTGGGTTATTGGCAAAAGGAAAAAGTGATCGTCTTGCTGAGGGCCATTAATAGTTTCATATATCACTTTTTATCTGTGACTCAGCATCTCTATTGCATGACTTTAATTTCTGATTGCTCAGTACTATCATACATTTGTAGCACAATTCAGAGTTCCACATTTATTCTCCTTTTATCACACATTACCTGAAAAGATTATTTTTCTCATAAATTGACATTGAACATTTCCTGAAACATTTTAAATGTGATTAATGTATTTCACATCATAATTATGCTTATCAAATATAGTAATACAATTTGTGATCTTAATCAAGTCACAATCTCCCTTGATTCATTTTATTTGTGTGTAGCAGTCACTGTAAATACGTACTGATTAGCCTATGGGTTTCGTAGAAAAACTTTTTTCTGTGTACCCTAAAGTTAGTATAAAAATCAGATTTTGACTTTTATCAACTAATATAAAAGAATTTCTATTCTTTGTATTTCTCTATCACCAGTAAATAGCACATTTTCTTCTGCACTGCTATTGTCATTGATCTTGTGGGACTTAAACTGATTTTAGCAACCTATGTAAAACAATAGATATTATTGTTTGAACAGAAATTGTCATGAAAAAATACTTTATATTTTATGTATGTTTCTGAGGAGGCAAACAAGGTATTTTTATTCATTCCAAATTTGATTTTAAATTTCTCATTTTGAATCTGTTATATGATAGGTCAAGATTAGTTTACAGATGGGCAGAATCTACAGGAAAGTAGGAAGTAGAAACATATTTTTGATGATTTTAAAGTCTGCCACAGAACATGTTATATTCCAACAGTCTTGAAAACTTACTAACTCAGTTTTTATAAGACTATAGTACTAAATCCATAAGCACGAATATTTTATAGAAGTTTATAAATTGTATCTGTAAAAATAATCTATATAGCTTTAATTTTTCCTGATTTGTGAGTGACTTCTCCACTCATCTTTGTATTCATGACTGTGGTTGCTACATCAAAACTTGTTAGATAAGGAGGTTTAAATAGTGAAGATTTTTATGAAGATTTTAAATATATTACAAAAAGTTACAGAAAACTCTTTTAATCATGTTTTTATTAAGTAGCATTCACTTGTTGGAAATAGCAAGTTATTTGTCGTATAGATTTACTAAAATCTGGTGTGGTGAATTGCCTTTTTGTGCTGCCGTTTACCTGGTTTCTTTAGTCACCACAGGTCCTATAAAATGGAAATTGTACCTACAGGTTTGATTAGAGAGACAGTCTACTTTGGGGGTCAAGAAAGAGAATGATCCTGTGTACTTCTTACTGTACTAGATTGTGAATCACAGAGTGTCGGCTGCTGCACTTCACTCGTGTGGACATTGAGCAGCGGATGGAGTGCAGTCAGCCCGGTCGCTCCACCATAAAATTCTTCGCCAACTTTTCACCTAATCATTTAGTGTCATTTGATCTTTGCTTAAATCCATTGTTCCAGTGTAAGTTGCAAAATGTGAATATTCTATTTTTCCTTTTGAATTTTTTAGATCAATTTTTTCTTTAAAGGAAAATGTCCTTCTTTATGTAGCTGGTTATCCTGGTAAAGGTAAACAGGATAATGCTTGAGAAAAGCTAGGTTTTGAATTTGAAAATAGATCGTAGATTTTGATTGAATGCACAAGTAACTGTTAACGGTTATCATCATGTTCAAAATCTCCTAGAGGCTTTTCTAAACTTGTGTTTAGAGATTGCACACTTCCTCTACTGATTTCCAGCTATCATGTCCCCAGTTGCTGGAAACATTGGCTATTGCTAGGGCCCCACAGAGACTCTCTCCAGGAAATGCCCTGGGCTAAATGACCCACACCAATGACTGCCTGGTGTGAGATACAGCCTCCTCCATACCATGCAGGACAGCAATATAGGGTTATGCCAGCTCCGGAGCTTCCTCAGCTACCTTCATTCCCTCGTGGTGACAAGGCCAAGGAACTGCATCAATAAGCCTTCTGTATGCAAATCTCTAATTCCAAGTTTGACATCCACCAAACCTGATCTAAAACAAATTCTACTCTGCAAGAAAAACTCGAAATCTCAATTCTTGCATCTTAATATTCACAGGTATGTTACAATTTTAAACTGTGAATTAAAGGCAAATTTATACTCTCCTACTCAATGTGTAAGCTTTCTGCTCTTGGACATAATGGCTTAATTCTTCTTAACATTTGTTCCCAGTCACTCAAGTGACTACTTACTATCACGGTTCAGCATTTCCAGGCACACAGCCAGATTGCAAGTTCAGGTATAGATTTTTAACATTATCCTTCCCCAAGCCAAATACACTTAAATGAGTATTTAATTGAATTAATTAGAAAACCATCACTTAGTTTAAGTAATTTAATTGTTTTCAGCATTGGCAAGAATCCCAACATTTACAAACAATTAGATATGTGTTACCCAGCGTATGGCAACATAAATCCAACTCAGATGTTGACGCTTAAATGAAGTGCTATTAAAATAATTATAAAGTTAGCCCTGGCTGGTGTAGCTCAGTGGATTGAGCACTGGCTGCGAACCAAAGGGTCGCTGGTTCGATTCCCAGTCAGGGCACATGCCTGGCTTGCAGGCCAGGTCCCCAGGGGTCCACGTGATATGCAACCACACATTGATGTTTCTCCCCATCTCTTTCTCCCTCCATTCCCTTCTGTCTAAAAAATAAATAAATAAAATCTTTAAAAAATAATTATAAAATTGCATCTATACATGAGTAGTAGAGGGATATATGCTGCATATGAACTTTTAAATGAACCTGAAAGTAAGGATTTATAAATAAAGGTATGATGCTTATCTTTTATAGCTGTGTTTTTCAGAAAGTGTAATTTATTTCTTTAAAATTAATATATGTAACTAAAAGTGGAGTTCCTTATATATTCTTTTAAGAGCTATGTATATTAAATGTCATTCAAAATGTGTTTATTTGATAATATAAAATACTTTATGAGGGGGTGTGTTTTTAATTTACAAAAATGTTATTGTTTTATAGATATAATTGCATTTATTACTTTTACACTCAAAACTATGTTTCTAGCATCTACCTATTATAGTAAATTATACAACTAATTTACTATATCTAATAGCTTCATGACAGTTTTTTTTTTTTTAAGATTTTATTTATTTATTTCTTAGAGAGAGGAGAATGAGGGAGAAAGAGACGGAGAAACAGCAATGTATGGTTGCCTTTCACATGGCCCTCACCAGGGACCTGGCCTGCAATCCAGGCATGTGCCCTGACCGGGAATCAAACAGGGACCGTCTGGTTTCCAGCCCGCGCTCAATCCACTGAGCTACACCAGCCAGGGCAGCTTCATAACAGTTTTTAATTGATTTAATCATTGCTAATTTTATATATTCAGTATTAGTTACCTCCAATTTCTTAATAATACTTTTAAAAGCAACTTTATGCAGTTTTCTTTCTTGCCTACATGAGAGCTACACTGATAAATCACAAATGGGGTTAGAAGGTACCAATATATCGAATTTTAATATATTTAATTTTATTAACCGCTGTCTCTACCTTTTCAAATGTTTGCACCAGTTTATACCGACATCAACTGTACATCTCATTTCCACTTTTCTAGGTTGTTTCTATATCACTGAGGTTTTTCTAGGTTTCTAACATTCTCTTTCTTTCTTTTTTTAACCTATAGATGAGCTTATATCTCATGTTTTCTGATAATAAGGGAGATTGGATATATCTTCATAGTAGATATCACAACCTATTTAGGAGAGTCTCAGAGGTCAATATTTAAAGTTTGTATGCAATCTCATTTTAAGTGTCACAATTACTTAGTATTTCATGATTACACAAGATTTTTTATTTTCTGTTTTAAATAGTGCTCTAATGAATATCTTTATCTGAGTTCCTTTTCTAATCATTCTAATATTTTAATACTTTCTAATTATTTCTTTTAGGGGGGGATTATAGAGATTTTCTTACCATTCACATTGTGGAAACTTCATACACATTATGTATACACAATCAGAGTTCTTGCATTAATTTATAGCTATGTCTTCAATGTAGGAAGGTTTGTCTCATGGAACTTGTCAATTTTTATTTTCTTGTATTTGGAGAATACAAGAGTTATAACTGTATTTTAAAAGGGTTGTAGTTTTCAGTAATCTTTCTTGGCTAACTTTTCTCATATGTGATCACTGCATAAGAATATCATCACCAGTCCTGGCTGGTGTAGCTCAGTGGATTGAGCGTGGGCTATGAACCAAAGGGTCGCCGGTTTGATTCCCAGTCAGGGCATATGCCTGGGTTGCAGGCCAGGTCCCCAGTAAGGGCCAAGTGAGAGGCAACCACACATTGATATTTCCCTTCCTCTCTTTCTCCCTCCCTCCCCCTCTCTCTAAAAATAAATAAATAAAAAATATTAAAAAAAAGAGTATCATCACCAAAATGTCCAAAACATCCCATCAAAAAAGGATTTAAAGATTGTATTTATTCATTTTTAGAGAGAGGGGAAGGAAGGGAGAAAGAGAGGGAGAGAAACACCAATGTGTGGTTGCCTCTCATGCTCCCCCTACTGGGGACCTGGCCCACAACCCAGGCATGTGCCTTGACTTGGATCAAACCGGCAACCCTTTTTTGCTGGCCAGCACTCAATCCCCTGAGCCACACCAGCTGCGGCAATAAAAAATATTTTTTACATTCCTACCTTGGACAGATATTCTACTTTCTACCTGTTCCATTACATAAAATTAATTTTAATTAAAATATTATATTTCTTTATAGTTTTTATACTTCTTTATAAGGAAGAAAAAGCCTTGCTTACTGGAGGAAAAACTATTTTAATTGATAGAACAAAATTATAACAAAGGGTGGGGGTAGCATCGGTTTTATCCACTGAGGTATGAGGAAGGCAGATTGGGTTACGGAGGGTGCCATGTCTGCTCCAAAGTTAACAGAACTGGTAAATACAGGAAGCAGTTTGACAAAGTGTTAATATGAGAGAATAAACTGAATCTCATTTGTATTATTAGAATGAAGTAAATAATTTTATTTTGAATATCTATTGAAATTTAACATGTTTTTTTGAAAGTTTAATACTTGAATGTGTCATATTGGGATCCCCAAGGCATTTTCATAGATAAAACTTAAAATATTGGAATAAAAAACAGTTTCTTAATTTTAAACACTCACTGAATGATGCTGAAGAATTTTTTTATTATTTATTTTTGGACAGGAATTATTTTGGACTGATTTACCTAATCACTTTAATTTGTCCTTAATCATTGTTTTTACATTCAAAAATCATTCTTGCTTTTTCCATCCTTTTTTATATTTATATTGTATTCAATCTCTGTTGTATTTTTTTCATTACTTTTTAGTCCCCTTATACTCCCCTCCCCCTGCCATCCCCATACTGTTGTCCATGTCCATGAGTCCTTTTCCCCTTTTTCTCAATCCTTCCACCCCCTAACCTCCTCCCTTGCCCAGCTGTCAGCCTTCTCTCCATCTATGAGTCTCTCTCCATTTGCCTTGTTAATTCAGTTTGTTCATTAGATTCCACATCTGAGTGAAATCATATGATATTTGTCTTTCTCTGACTGACTTATTTCATTTAGCATAATGTTCTCCAGGTCCATCCAAACTATTGTAATGGGTAAATTTTTCTTCTTTTTTACGGCCCAGTATTACCAAGATTAGGTGAATGACATGTTCCCACAGCAAAAGATAGTCTGAAAAGCTACAGAAACCTCCCCCTGGCCATGTTTGCTAAACTTTCAATATAATAGTGAAATCTAATTCATCACGTTTTTGATAAAACATTATCAAGAATAAAAAGTGTTTAAGATTATTTTTAGAATAAAGGAGATATCAAAGGAACAAAGAGTGGTGGCAGAAACCAATTTTGAAAAAAAAATTAGTGTACTTATTAAGTGATAATTTTGTAGCATTTAATTTTGACTTGAAAAAATAAATTTATTTAAAAAACTTTTTTGATGAAATAACTAGGGAAAGTTATTTTGTACTCTGTTATTGTGTATGGTATTTCACTTAATAGACATATTTGATGGAGATGCTATTCAAATTCTTACTTTACAGATAGAGAAATAGAGACTTTCCTCAAGCAGCCCAGTATTACAGGGTGGAGTCCTCCAGTGCTTCTGACTGCAAACTCAAGCAATAATCTTTATATTATATAATTAACTGCAGAAATCTCCTTAGAACCCAAGTAACTTTATATTATGACTATTCTATAACTTTTGTATATAAGAGTAAGATATTAGTTATATGAGTATCTAAGATCAAATAAAGCATATTTACTGTTTACCGTCATAATGTAACTTTTTACTCTGTGCATTGGAGACATTATTTTTCAATAAAATCTACATCTTTAGTGTCTGTTTCTCCTAAAATTAATGAAAACCATATTTTTATTTTTAAATCTATTTTAGGTTATGGTATAAGGAAAGAGTTTTACTTTGCATATGACTAGGTCAAGAATAAGGCCAAGAAATGATGTTTAGAGTACATAGAATTCATTCTTTCTCAATGTATCGATGTTTTAATTTATCACTTTACAATATAAAAGATAGGTTTGTAAATTTAAATCTAGTGTAATAGTCATTTTCATCATATTTCTCTAAATAAATATGTTTATGTCTAGCCTAAGTTAATTCTTCAACTGAGTGGATCTCTTATAAACTATATGTAGATCAATACCTTATTATGTGTCTACGATAGTAAAAAAAAAATAATTCAAATGAATTTTTTTCAACTTCAATGGATTGAGATTTCTTTAACATCTGTTTTCAACTTTTTAAAAAACTGATCTTTGTTTATTTTAAGCAGATAGACATAGCATTCGAACTAAAAGCAGTTTAAATGCTTGATGTGACATTTTAAACAATTTTGTTTGGTAAATTAATCTTTAATACATTTTGTTTTTCACACTTATAGATTTACTTCTACTGTTTAAATTATAATGTCTAATAGAATAACTATGTAGCATAGTATTCTCTCTATGCATGATGGTTTTCAAAAATATTTATTTTTCCAATAGTCCTGACTGAACATTGTTTTATAATGTCACTGGACACTTAATTAATATAATAGTATTTCTTAGGAATGCATTGCTTGATGTCAAGCCGATCCGTTCTAAACAGGAAAGATTTCGCTGTTTTAAAACGCTGAAAAGCTTTAAAAAATGTCTTTGACCTATGCACTGGTTTGATTTCTGTAAAATGTGACTATGAAAAATAGATTATTTGAAGTGTGAAACAGAACCTTCTTTAAAAGTAAAGTCTATGTATCTCGATTAGATAGTTTTCATACTTTTATTACGTTAGAGGAAGAAGTTAGTTCTGTTATTTGCATCTAAAACTTTGTATTGTAGGAAGGAGCTTTAATAAATATTATTTCCCAGTGTAACTCACAGTAATTTATGCAGTTAATGAATGAGTAAAATCTTCAATGAATCAAGTACTAAGCTAAGCCCTTAGATATATGTTGACAGTTATTATATTCACAGTAACCATTGAGCTAGGTTTTATTATCAGTTGACATATCTGGCACTTAGAACACTTAAATGACATGCCCAAATACTGTAGCTAGAACATGACAATAAGTTATTAAAGGTATAAACCTAAGTCATTTAACTCCAAGTAATACGATGTTTCTAATACACCATATGAATCCTCAGATAGTCATATTCAAAGTATGTAATACTCAGCTTGTTGTGCAGAACAGGACCAATAAAATGGCAGTGGTCCAGTCAAGATAGCATAAAGTATTTAAAACAAAGTGGAGTCACTCATCAACCAAGATGGCTGCCAGTCAGCTCTGACACTTTGGTTCAAGAGGGAAACTGCCTAAGTCACATTAGACACATCTTGAAAGGAGACACATCCAAGGTATCTGCACATGTGATCAGAACAGCCATGTCTGCAGAGTGGGACCACCCATAGATAGGCTCCGGGGGAGATTCTACTTTGCCATCAAGGTGTCAAGCAGAACAGCCATGAAACACCTATAGGCTCCTGAGCAAATTCCCCACTTGGTATCAGGAGTATAAAGACATTTATCAAAAAGACTCAGAAGGGTGGAGTATACCATTTTCAAGGTACAACAGAGGCAGGTTCCAGACCACTGCTGAGATGCTGAGCTCCACACACCAGAATGCTGCTCCATGCCATGCTGATGTCCCTTTGGCTCTGCCCTGCTGGACTGAGGACTTCACCTGTCCTACTGTCCACCTGGCTCTGGAGATCTTTCCTTGCAAGACGCTGACAACTTCCTTGCCCACTGTGCTATCTCCCGGGACTTGCATACTGAGACTCTGGGACTTGGGTTCAATATTCTCCATTGATTGCTCTGCATGTGTATGTTATAATTCTCTTAGATTGTTAGAGTCTGAGGAAGATATTAATGTACGTTGATGATCTACATTGAGTGAACCTGCATTCAATAAAAGCTGAGTAAATAACATAGTTACTGTGTGTTACTCCTAGCTACTCCTTGGTGCAGGGCTGCTCAGCAGGCAGCTAGCCAAGCAGTTGCCCAGCTGACTTACAGGAAAGTCTATATCACGATCCTACGCTTGTGACACTTATGGCTATGCTTGCCTCTGAGTGGATTAATTTGTATAACCAGACAGCAAATGAGCTTCAATATACCCAGTGATAATACAAGAGTAGCTAAAGGTATAGGAACAGATTACTTCAGACTTTAGGAAATTGATGGACAAAGAACAACGCAGGATAGTATCAAGTGACATAGAAAAATATGTTCAAACATGAGAGACTTTAGTAGTGAGATACAACCAGCACAGTGTCTACAACTTAAACTTTTAGTTAATACTTGTTGAATAAATGGAAGTGACCATATAATCTAAATATTTATTTTTTCAACTTGTTAAATAATGTAGCTATGGCAAAATATCTGGTGTTAAGTAATCATTTTATTAATATAAAATGTATCTAAAGTTACATAATATAAAAATCAATTTATATATCAATTGTGTTTGAAGATTCTTAGACAACTAATAGTGCAATATCATAAATATATAAGAACTACTATTATAGTTTTTAAGCAATTTAATGTAAGGCCAAAAGTTATATAGCATATATAACCCATTGCATGCACTCAATAAATAAATTTAAGCTCTTGATTTTTAAGGAATATAGTTTTGTGTGAAAACAAGGGATACTATCATATTAAATGATTATTTTTATTACATAGTTTTCCTCACAAGTCTGTGTCTTGGTGGTTTTGGCTGTGCTCCTTCTTCCCCTGCGGCACTCCCTAGCAAAGTGATCCTGTGTGTGGGAATAATGCTTCTTCAGCTCCAACGTGATAGCACAGAATCCTGCAATGCTTTAGATCTATCTGTTAGTTGATGAATGAGGATCACAGAGGGTAAATACAGAGGACACACAGCTTATCAGAAAACAGGAAAGTTGAATGTCTTACTATCACCTCAGCCACTCAGGCAAAACACTGAACACAAGGTGAACCCCAAGGGTATGTGCTGTGTTCAAACAGAAAGTGCCACATCAAAGGCAAACTATGTATAGAACTAGGAGTTGATAAATAACCAATGTTCTAACAGGAGCACCATATATAGATGCTGGAAAACATACTATTAACATTTCTCATTTTTTCCTATTGAAAATAAACTTATTATATTATCATAACTTATAAGCATGACTCTCATATTCATAATGACCCTTATTCTTCTTATGGATGAATGTTTGTATTTCCTTTAAAATTTGTATGTTGAAACCCTACCCCCACACCCCAGTATGATGATATTAGGAGGTAGGACCTTTGGGAGATAGTATCAATGAGGTCATGAGGGTAGAGACTTAATGAATGAGATTAGTGCCCTTATAAGAGTCACAGAAGAGCTCGCTGCCTGTCTCTGCTCTCTGCCATGTGATGATACGAGAAGTCGCTAATCTTAAATTCAGAAGAGTGGCCTCACCAGAACTTAACTAGTCTGGCACACTGTTCTCTGACTTCCAAACTCATCAATGTGACACATAAATTTCTGTTGTTTAAGCCACCCAATCTATGACATTCTGTTATAGCAGCCAGAGCTGACTAGGACAGCCACTACCCCAACTGCTGGGAGAGAGTACTGACTCTAGTGTTTTCACCTAACTTGCTCTCACCTTTAGCCTACAGCTGAGATCCAGACCTCTTTGGTGAAGGAATAGCCACAGCCCAGTGAATGAGAATGAAGTTGTATTGGTGTTGTGTTGGAAGAACTTGCTGGAAATCTTCCTTCTGGAACTTGCTGGAAAACTGTTACCTGGTATTACTGGAGAAACCCCTCATAGGGAGGTACCACTCTTAGGAATTTGTTGTGAACCAAAGCAAAAGAATGCCAGGAAAGCTGCTTATTGCTGCCTGCTGCCTGCTGCCGGCTGCCTTGAACTGCAGAGCCCGGAGCTGCAGAAGCTGTGGGGTGAGAGAAGCACGTCAGGATCCAGAGAGGGGGCTGCTGACAAAGTTATTGTCAGTTCGGCTGGCAAACGCAACATTGCAATGTTGAGATGCAATACATTGATAGTTATTTATCTTATCAACAAATGTTTCTTTACCTTCTCACTTCTTCTAGCTAGATTTATAACACAGATTCTCCAGCTAGCTTTCTTTCCCATTTTTAACATAATATAAAAAGTATCAATTTATAAGCTTCTCACCATTTTTATCGCTGTCCAGTTTCTCCCAATATGATTCACTAAAGAAAGTAAAGCATTGCAATTTTATCTTTATCTTTAATCTTAAAAGCAGCAAAAGGAAAAAAAAAAAAAAAAGAGAATAACCTACAAAGGAGTTCCCATAAGACTATCAGCTGATTTCTGAAAAGAAACTTTGTAGTTTATAAGGGAATGGCAAGAAGTATTCAAAGTGATGGAAAGCAAGGATCTACAATCTAGAGTGCTCTATCCAGCAAAGCTATCATTTAGAATGGAAAGGCAGATAAAGTGCTTCCCAGATAAGGTCAAGTTAAAGGAGTTCATCATTACCAAGCCCTTATTATACAAAATGTTAAAGGGACTAATCTAATAATCTAAGAAAATGAAGAAGGTCAAAACTATGAAGAGCAAAATGACCAAAAACTCATAATAACCAACAACTGAACCTAAAACAAAAAAAAAAAAAAAAAAAAAAAAAAAAAAAAAAAAAAAAAAAAAAAAAAAAAAAAAAAAAAAAAAAAAAAAAAAAAAAAAAAAAAAAAAAAAAAAAAAAAAAAAAAAAAAAAAAAAAAAAAAAAAAAGAAAGAAAAAACAAAACAAAACAAAACAGAAACAAACTGAATAAATAATAAGAAAAGTAAATGAATCACAGAAATGGAGGTCACATGGAGTGTTATCAGTGGGGAGAGGGAAGGTGGGGAATGGGGGAAAAGATACAGGGAATAAGAAGCATAAATGGTAGGTACAAAATAGACAGGAGAGGTTCAGAATCATATAGGAAATGGAGAAGCCAAAAAATTATATGCATGACCCATGGACATGAATTAAGAAGGGGCAAATGTTAGAAGGAACGGGGGTCACTGGGCAAAAGAGAATAAAGGGGTGTAAAATGGGATAACTATAATAGCATAAACAATAAATACTTTAAAAAAGAAGGTAAAGCTCTACTTTTTTTTTACAATATTCTTCAATCTTGAGCAAAGTTTAATTACCATTGACAGGCTCAAGGCAGACAAGGGTCTCAAGGCTCTGTAAATACTTTATTTTAATAGCAACTAAATTACACGTTTTATGGCATTATGTGGAGTTAAAACACACAATACGTATGTTAAAGATGGAAAAAGTGTAAGTAAATCATATTTAAAAGTGTGTCCTTGGCTTGTCCTTGATAATAGGCTCTGGATGGTGTCCGTGAAGCAAAGGACACCACAGTCGTCCGTCAAGGCGAGCTGTGGTGGCGGACGTGGTGGAAGTGCTGAGAAAGCCTCACATCCGGTATATTTTCTGAATATAGGCACAGTGGAATTTTCTGGCGGATTGCATTTAGAGTGTGAAAGAAGGCAGGATTCAAGGATGATTTCAAAGATGTTTGCTTGACAAATTAATTTGTCTAAAATTACTTGATAGAAATGATTTATAAAGATTATACACACATATTCAAAATATGTACTAAAAGTAACACATCACTTGTCTTTTATTGCCTAATTATGACTTTCATGAAATCTGATAATTGCTCTAGGCAGAATGTAGTTGCTTTTGGATTTTCAATAGATATGAATGATGAGTATTAAAATATCCATATTCTTCATGTACTACAGTTCATTCTTGTGAATAAATTAATTATATTTAGGGAAAGGCATGAAAATAAAAAAGTTCTATTTAATTTTTTTTCAATCTTCACCTGAGGATATTCTTATTGGTTTGAGAGAGTGGGGAAGGGAGGGTGAGAGAGAGGAAGAGAAACATCCATGTAAGAGAGAAACCTTGATCAGCTGCCTCTGCTGCAACTGGGGACTGAATCTGCAACCCAGACACGTGCCCTCACTGGAAATCAAGCCCGCAACCTCTTTATGAGATGATGCTCCACCCAACTGAGCCACACCAGCCAGGGCAAAGCTCTGTTTATACTCAGGTCTTTCATCCTCTACTAAGAAAAATACAGAGATAGGAAGGACTAACATAACAGTAGCTAAGATATGAAAAGTCAACAGAAAGCAAACAACATAGAGAATGTTCAAGGTTTTTCTGGTATTTTCCACTTTTGAAATATTAACCAGTCTAAGTGGTTGTGTGATTTTATCTTAATGGAATCGTGTTTTGCAAGGTGGTATTTTATTTTTTATTTGATTTTTTTTTTAAATACAGTTTATATTCAACATTACTTTGTATTAGTTTCAGGTGTACAGCACAGTGGTTAGACAATCATACACTGCACAATGTGTTTCCCAATATTTTCAGTACCCAACTGACACTATACATAGCCATTATAATATTATTGATTATATTTCCTAAGCTGTAATTTATATCCCCATGACTATTTTGTATCTACCAATCTGTACTTCACCTTTTTCAGCCAGTCCCTCAACTACCCTTCCCTCTGGCAACCATCAGTCTGTTCTCTGTATCTATGGGTCTGTTGTTGTTTTGTGTGTTTGTTTATAGTGTTCTTTAGATTACACATAAGTGAAACCATATGGTATTTAACTATGACTGACTTATTTTGCCTAGCATAATACCCTCTAGATTCTTCCACATGTCACCAATAGTGATATTTTCTTTTTTTATGACCAAGTAATATTCCAACATAGATATGTACCACCAATTTTTTACCCACTTATCTACTGATGAACACTTGGGTTTCTTCCAAATCTTGACTATTATAAACAACACTGCAATTAAAATAGAGGTGCATGTATTCTTTCAAATTACTATTTCAGGTTTTTTCAGATATATTCCCAGAAGTGGAATTCCTGGATTGATAATGTAGTTCCATTTTTAATTTTTTTGAGTTAACTCCATACTGCTTTTTACAGTGGTTGCACCAGTCTGCATTCCCACCAACAGTATGTAAGCATTCCCCTTTCTCCAAGGCCTTGCCAGCACTGTTGTGTGTAGACTTATTGATGATAAACATTCTTACAGGTGTGAGGTGATAGTTCACTGACATTTTAATTTGCATTTTTCTAATGATTAGTGATATTGAGCATCTTTTTGTATCTATATTGGCTATCTATATGTCTTCTTTGGAGCAAAAATCAAAGAAATTCAATCAGCAAATAATAGAGAAAAATCAGTAAAAGAGAAAGATTTTTTTCAAAATATTAACATTGATAAAGCTTATCTAGACTGACAAAATTTAAATGATGAGACACAATTCACCGATACCAGGAATAAAAAAAGGATACCGTTGCAGATCTCACAGCCATTTAAGGATAATGAGATACTATGAAAAACTTTATGTCCATAAAACCAACAATTTAGAAAATATGTGAATTCCTTGAAAACCATAAACTACCAGTGGTGGGTAAATTAATACCCCTCCCCAAATATATTTACCTTTTAATCCTTAATAATTATGTCAATTTACTTGATAAAAGGAAACTTGAAAATTTGATTAAATTTAAGGACTTGAGATGAGAGGACAGCCCTGGATTATCCTCATGGGCACAATGAGTCACTGAATCCTCTTTAGAGGAAGATGGAGATGAAAGATTAAAAAAAAAAAAGTTATGTGCCATCTGAATCAGAGGTCCCAGTTGGAGAAAGCGTGAGAGAGAAAGAGGCGGGGAGAGAGAAGGTAGGGGAAGAGAGAAAGAGACAGAGAAAGACAGAGAGAGATTTGAAGACACTATATAGCAAGCTTTGAAAGGAAGAGGGTCATGAGTCAAGAAATGCTGATGGCCTCTAGCCACTGGAAAATTGAAGAACATTTATTATTCTTTCAGAGTCACCAGGAGAAATGCAGTCCTTACAATTTCTTGTGTTTTTTAAGTCACTAAGTTTGTGGTAAATTTTGTCAGCATCAACAGAAAGTTAATACACAAATAGAACTAAATCAAGACAAAATAGATAACCTCAAGAGATAGCTACTTAAAAAGTAGAATAAGTAACTACAGAGCTCTCGAAAAGGAAGTTTGTAGGTCCAATAATTTTCTAACAAACATTTAAAGAGCATTGAATATTCTTTTTTCAGAAAATAGATCCTCAACCTCTTTTATGGGGCTAGATACTAAATCGAATATACTACCAAAAAAATGAATTACAAAAATTCATTACAAATTCAATATAAAAATTACAGATCAAAACTTTTCTTAAATTTATATGCAAACCCTGAACAAAATATTAGCAAATAAAAATCCAACAAAGTATAAAAAAACAATACACACTAATCAGGAGAAATGTAAGGATGGTTCAACATTTAATTAATGTAATCCAACAGAACAAAAGGATAAAGATAAATTATATGACAAGAAAAAAAGTTGACAAAATAAAATACCACTCCTGAAAAACTAGAAAGATAGGAAAACTTCTTTACCTTTAAGATGAGTATCTATAGTGGAAACCTAAAGTTAAATTTATATGTAAAAATACAAGATTCAATGTTTACCTCATAAAATTGGAAGGTAGGCAAAGCCATGCACCTTCACCACTCCTATACCATAGAGTACTAGAAGACTTAGACACTACTTAGTTTTTAATATTATTTGCCCATGGTTTTAGAATAATCCTTAAATGCATTAGTTTTGACATATTAACCTTTCCCTAAAATAAAATATAACTGCTGATTTCCAAGATAGGTACAACACTTTGATTACTTTAGAAACTTACCAAGAAACGTTTCTGTCAGAAATGGGTTGCACATTTAATGTAGATGAATACATAACAAAAAGGAACAAGGCCATTGGGGTATGTCAAAAATTAATGCTTAAAATATTTTTTTGAAATCCCTCACCAAACAAAAGCTTGAAATGGACAATATAATCATTGACTTAGAAACTATTGATTCTGAAAGCTTAACTAAATAAAGCCATATTCTTTCAAAATATGTCAAATATGAGTGTATTCATAACAATATTTTGGGGATCTTAATCAAAACTTGACCAATTACTTCTGCATGAACTGTTTGCCAATGTGGATGACCCTTCACTTAGTTCTCAGGGCCAGTTTGGACTGCAAATTTAATACTCTTAGGCCTTTATCTGTTCCCAGTAGAGCAGTAGTATTCAAGAAAAAATATTGAAAAAAATTCAAGACAAAACTAAAGCACAGGAGGTATGATTTTGTACAAACAGTTAGGCAAAGGCAAAATGAAGGCAAACACTGTCAGACTAAGCAGATAATGGAAAACGTACAGCTACAAACATAAAGTTCTATACAAAGCCCCAGGTCTCGTATTTGACCATGTGCGCCACCCAACAAAAAGTCAAATTACTTTAAAAAAACCAGTCTTTAAAATCTGCCAGTTAGTGAAAATGTCTAACAGAAGAAAATAAATTCAACACTAATAACCAAGTGCATCAAATCAGAGCTTAGATTATATTTGAGAGCATCTCACCTGGCAGCAAAATACAAGGGAAAGAAAAGGATTTTAAAAATAGGGGGTAGCCCAGAGGATTTATCTAGTTTCTATTTATCTGAAGATTGAAGAATGCCATACAAGAGTCCCCAATATGATATTCAGGGAACATCTGGAATTTTCAAAGCATAAGCTCATCTCTCAATATAGAAAAGTCATGAAGTTGTATTCACAACTTACTCAAATAAAGGAGAGCTGGTCAGATGTGAGATCATTGAGCAAAGCAAACTGCTGCTCTGTGTCAGGGTTAGGGAAAGAGGTTCTTTGTATTGGTTCCAAACAAGAGTAGCTCACATCAATCTAAAATCTCATGATTTATGTTGTCTAGAGAAGAATGATTGGCATTGGTTTACATAAAGTGTGTGTTGACAAGCAATCTTTGAAGTGTGTTCATTGTAGTTTCTACCACTCTGGCTGATGTTCAGAGTGTGAGACTGCACCAACAGGCAGTATGTTTACGGAAGCAAGCTGTCATTGATTGATCATGCTGGCTTACACCCATCCTGGTGCTTACTTGATACTATGACTATAAAGTTGTCATTGATTGATTAAATAGTTTGCAAAGCATTTCTGATATCACTGGTATAAGTTGTCAGTCATTCCTGGGAATGCGGGACTACTTTATTGCTATTATAAAGTGTGTGTGTGTGTGTGTATATATATATATATATATATATATATATATATATATATATATAAAGATTTTTAATTTTTATTGACTTTTAGAGAGAAGGGAAGGGAGGGAGAAAGAGAGGGAAAGAAACATCCACATGTGAGAGAAACATTGACTGGTTGCCTCTCACATATCCCCAACTGGGTACCTAGCTTGCAACCCAGGCACGTACCCTGACTGGGAATCAAACCAACCACCTTTCAGTTCACAGTCTGGCACTCAATCCATTGAGCCACACCAGACAGGGCTAGTATTACTTTTTTAATGTCAATGGATACTGATTCTGAGAACTTGCTCTTCTCTGGAAACTAAGTAACAGATAGTTTCCTACTGCTCCAAATGTTATCAGTTTCTGTTTGCTCACTCTTCATATTTTGGCTATGAAATTTAAGCTATACACAGTAGCTTTTCATCGATCTCATCCCTACAGAACATGGTCTATTTAACTACTGACACAAGTCACCACGTCAAGTGAAATCACCAGATCTCTGCCTCCCTATTCTTAGGAGTCAAGTATTATAGAAACGTCCTCTACAATAAATCCTGACCCAAAGGGGACAGTCGCCACCAAGATTTTTAATAATGTGGTTGTTGCTCCTTCTTTGCAATGGTCTTATCACTGTAGTAAAGGCAGCATCATCTCTGGCTTCCCTGGGAACAACATGAGGTAGCTTAACATGTCCACTTCCCCTGGTTTTTAATTTCAGTGGCAAATTCAGATTAACATTGACATAAGGTGACCAAATCCAGGTTATTACATCCTAATTTCTGAGAGTGTCCCTTAAACAAATAAACTTTCATATGCAGTCTTATATATACTCGGACACCCCACCTATTCCATTGCTTTAAAATTTAGGCCTAGCATGTTATACTAATTGTAGCTGATGCCTACTATCCAGGTCTTGTAGCCTTTTGTTTAATAATCTTTTCCTTCTCATAATATGAACAGTGTCTCTTCAATTAAGCCTTTAGGCCTGAATGATTTCCACATTAGGAATTCACTGGAACTAAAATTAAGGCCTAATATATGAACACTTAAAATTTCTTCATTGTTCCTTGAAAAATAGTTCTTGGGTACAAATTGTCATTCTTTGTGTATATTTGAAAATAAATATAATTAAAATTATGCAAGATGTTGGTTGACAAACTGAAATAACATTGCAAATGGAAATGTAAAAGACTTAACTACATAGAGAGCATCATTCTCATGGACTTAGAGACAATATTTTGTAGAGGAAGTTACCTCCAAACTGGTTTATGCAAATTAATGCAACTATAAATTTCCTAGCCATGTTATATAAAGCTGTTTCAAAAATCCTATCAGCCTTTTTGGAGAAAAAAATGACAATCTTATTTTAAATTTTCCATGGAAAAGCAGAGGACATAGCGTAACCCAAATGATCTTAAAAGAGAAGAATGTAGTTGATGTGTACCACATGATTATAAGATATAATACAAAGCTGTAATAATCAAGCAATATAGTACTGGTGTAAAGATAGACATATAGATTAATCAAATAAAGTACAGAATATGCTTACATTTATATGTTCAATGGACTCTCCACAAAGATGCCAAGTTAATTTAATGGGGTAATATCAAATAACCTATAGTTAAATATCTAGAATTACTAGGTTATTTATTTAAACATGGTGGTTACAAGATCAATAGACAAAAAAATAACTGCATTTCTATAAATTCAAATACATTTTTTGGTATAAAATACATAAATAAATTGTAGATTAGTCATACAATGAAATATTATATAGAAATTATAATCAATGATGCTATTAAGTTGCAATTTCAATAAATCTCACAAGCATATCATGGAATAAAAAGGGCCAAGAAATAAGGAATAAGTACTCTACACTTCATTTAAATAAATCCATAAACAGTCTATACTAAAATGTGGTGTGAGATTCAGGATAGAATTTAATTTTAATAATGAAGGAAGTGTGGTACTTGGGAGAGAGCATTTTTAGGGGCCCCTCTGAGTTGCTGGCAATATGTTATTTTATGACCTAGGTTTATTTACTTTGTAATAATGTATTGAATTTTTATGATTTGTATAATTTTCTGCAGGTACTTTATACATCAATCAAATATTTTAAAAATGGGACTACAGGTATATCTCAGTACTTGTTGGCTTCAGAACTCGTCAAACCTTGTACTCATGACAATTTGATAAGAAAAAAAAAGTTTCAGCACTCAGCACTTGTCTGTAACTTGTTTCACTTGCTAGAACTTGTTTGAGTTATGACCCACCCCCCAAGAGAAAATGCTTCATCACTCGTCACTTGCTCTGTACTTGTGGGGTTTTAGCACTAGTCACAGTTTTGGAACAAATTAATGATGAGAACTGAGGTACCACTGTATTTTTGCCCATCAGATTATTAAAAATTTCAAATTTTGAAAATTTCAATTTTTGGCAAAACTGTGAAAAATAAATATTTGGGTGCTGTTGGAGTTTTTATAAATTAGTATGATTACATTTATGCTAATTTAGGTAATTTATTAAATTGAAAGCTTATTATTATCTATCATTTAATGATGAGATGTTTATTTTAGTGTTACATGTAAGAGTAAGATAGTTGCTAAAGTGCAATATGTTTTCACCATATTCTTCATCAATTAAAATAATAGAGTAGAAATTTTGTGACATTGCACAGAAATCGTTGAATGATAAATTGTTGTATGAGCCCTGGCTGGTGTAGCTCAGTGGATTGAGCGCGGGCTGGGAACCAAATGGTCCCGGTTCGATTCCCAGTCAGGGCACATGCCTGGGTTGCGGGCCAGGTCCCCGTGAGGGCCATGTGAGAGGCAACCATACATTGCTGTTTCTCTCCCTCTCTGTCTCCCTCCCTTCCCCTCTCTCTAAAAATAAATAAAAATAAAATCTTAAAAAAAATTGTTGTATGAAAACTGAACAGACCAGAATGATGTAAACATTATAATGCCATGAAAATAACTTCACTATGCAAATTATTTGGGTCAATGTGCAAGACATTCTTACAGCACTTTATAATTTGCACAGCAATGTTCATGAAACATATTTTACATTAAATAATTACACAATTTTACATTAATATTGAAATTAATCCTTATAGCACCCCTGATAAGTAGGCTGTTACTATTCATTTCAATTTGCCAAGGAAGAGACAAGAGGAACACCAAGAAATTGAATGTATTTTTGAACAGATAATGAATGAGAACTTCCCAAATCTGGCAAAGGAAATAGGCTTCCTGGAAGTCCAAGAAACTCAGAGAACCCTAAAGAAGCAGGACCCAAAGAGGAACACACCAAGGCACATCATAATAACATTACCCAAGATCAATAATAAGGAAAGAATCTTACAAGCAGCAAGAAAAAAGGAGACAGTTACCTACAAAGGAATTCCCATAAGCAGATTTCTCAAAGGAGACCTTCCAACCAAAAAGGGGTTGGAGAGAAATATTTCAAATCATGAAAAGCAAGGACCTACAACCAAGAATAATCTATCCAGGAAAACTTTAATTTAGAATGGAAGGGCAGATAAAGTGCTTCTCAGATAAGGTCAAGTTCAAGGAGTACATCATCACGTAGCCTTTACTATATGAAATGTTAAGGGGTTTTATATAAGGACTCATGAGAGAAGGCACCGAGGCCAGATCAGCTACCGGGGAACTCAGATCAGCCACAGCCAAGACGCTTGTGAGGTAAGCAAGCAAAATACAACCAGAGACATCGAAATTTAGAACAATCTGGCAGTAACCAGAGGGGAGGGGGAAGGGGATAACGGGGACAAGGGTATTCAGGAACTGCTATAAAGGACACATGGACAAAACCAAGGGGAAGGGTGGAAGCAAGGGAGGGAGGTGGGTTTGCCTGGGGTTGGGGGTGGGGGGTAAATGCAGACAACTGTAAGTGAACAACAATAAAATAATTAAAACAAAAACAAAAACAAACAAACAAACAAACAAACAAAAAGAAAGGAACAAAACCACATAGTGATTGGGTGAAGGTTTTTAGCTAATCAATTAAAAAAATTTTATAAAGGTCCACATATAATACACTGAATGAAAAAAATTAACATTTTGTCTGAAAGAAGCTTCCATAGAATATCAATGTTGATATACAGACTATGGATCTTGAAATACACTTGCATTTTTACTGTGTGGAATGAATCATCACTAGACATAATTTCATAATGCATATAAGTGAGGGTACCCATTATTTATTGTTTTAGCACATTATCACCAAGCTAACTTATATACAGTTTTTATTTCCACTCATCCTCTCCATCACGTGACCCCAGATTTTCTTCCCTTTTCAAAATAAGAGGTAGCAGGAAACTCTTTCCCTAAGGCGTTTGTGTGATTCTGTTCTCTCTGGTGCAAGGGGAAGGCTGTTTTGAAAGAAAAAGCTGAAGGAAAAAGATGGTGATAAAATTTCATCAACACAGATCATAGGGGAAAAAATGTTATCTCCAATGTATTGGTTTAAAAAAAAAGTCCACAAATATATAATCCTGACAAAAGTAATTTCTACACAATGGGACGATAGGATTTAGAATTTAGACTTCTCCCTGATGGCCATGTGTGGTTGCCACAGGCTGACAGAATGAATGGAAAGTGTTCCTAAAGCTTTTGCACAGAGAATTACTTACTCTGATATCTCAATATTATTGTTTTACACCCAAATGGCAGATCTTACTCTTAACAGCCATTTACATTTAAAGTTACAAAGTACATGTCTGAACTTTTGACACAGACATTTTCAAAACTCAGTAAAATATTTATTTCTATGAAACCCACAAGCCCCGACTTATTTCTTCCTCAGAATTTTTACAAGCTTGCTTTCTTTCCTTGTGTAGAAAATCCATTCAAATTATCAGATTTTTAAAAAATATATTAATATTTATTATACCAGTGCAATATGATGATATCTTTTCTGATAAATTATTGCCAGTTGGGACAAGTGAAGAGTGACTGAAATAATTTGTTTCCAAAATGAATGTGCTTAGTGTGTCTTCTGATTATTTATTATGACTGTGGTTGTCACATTTCATACATTGACAGTTAGTACATTCAAAAGGAAACAGTATTCAACCAAAGCATTAATTAAGATTTTATGGTTATCTATGAATTGTGGATGTAAAAAAAAATGAGAGGTTAAAATTTATTATGGTTTATTTCATATTTTTCCTGATGCCTAAAATATTGAATGGCACTTGTGTATCTTTTTTGAAAATTAAGACCCACAAAACTAGCCTCAAATATGTTACATCATTTTTCCATTTTGCTAAAGTTCCATTTCCTATTTGTGCCTATAGGGAATAATCAAACTACAAAAGTTTCATTCTGTCTTTTTAGTCTTCCATTTTTCATCACATTATTTATAGTAAATTTTAAAAATATCGTGCCAATAACAATTATTTCCATTAAATTGGTCCTAACACAACACAGAAGAAAACCACTCTGATATTTTACAAATGTGATGACCTAGATCAAACAGTCTAAATGAATCGACTGGGATCGTGTTGTATGCGCTTTTGACAGAGTATATCAAGCCTTCTAAACCCAGGTGTTAGGATTATTTTTCCTATTTAAAGTTTCCTCTAAACAAAATGTCTGATAAGATTATTTTATTTATTTTTTATATTTCTAATTAAAATTTTAGCCTACCTCACAAAAATCTATCAGTACCTATCAGTACTGATGAAGAGTAAAATGTATTTTGGTGATTATTCATTTTATTTACAAACTCTATTATCAAGATATTCCTGATCATTATAGTAAGC
>PVJI01022596.1:0-25022 GCA_004026765.1 Micronycteris hirsuta | reverse complement strand
GAGAAGTGTCTGTTCAGGTCTTTTGCCCATTTTTTAATTGGGTTTTTTGTCTTCCTGGAGTGGAGTCGTATGAGTTCTTTATATATTTTGGAGATCAGTCCCTTGTCTGAGGTATCATTGGCAAACAACAATATGAATTCTATATCTGACAGTTTGGTTACCTCCATTTTGTTTAGCTCTTTTAGTGGGGAGTCTTACATTCCTTTTGGTTGCATGTTCTTTTTTTGTCTCCCCATTTTTGTTAACTCTTTTTGTTTGTTTCTGTGCTTCCTGATGTTTTGCTTTGTTAGCTGTCTTTGTAGGGTGAACTTCTGTGGTAGGAATTCTATGAGGTTCAGTGGTGTGGTCTCTGATCTCCTTGACTGGATGCTCTAGGTTTGCCCTTTCTTCTGTTTGTGTGGACTCTCTTTCTGTACTTATGTTTGTACCTTTTGGTGGTTCCTTTATTGGTGGTTTTTCTCCTCCAGCAGGTATACTGATGTTCGCAGCTCCCACTTATTCTTGTATTTGATCAGTGGCAGGGGTGTAGGCAAAATGGGTTAAAACAGCAAGAGAGTATTTTATGGGGTTTAAAGTACCAGCAAGTAGAGAAGAGATAGGAGATTCTTTGGATAAGTATAGCATTAACTGTGATTTCACCCAGTTAGCCACTTTTTATAAAAGGTGAAAGAGAGATAAGACTCTTGTTAGAGAAGAGGAAGATTATGAGCTGAATCCAGAAAACAGAGCACTTGTGCAAGGTTAGATGATGAGATATAGTGAGATTAAAGTATAGAAAGTAGATGTAGTGTGAGAGAGAATAGAGTTAACCACAACAATAATAATGCTCAGGATTAAAGTGAAGTGGGCTAAGATGGAGTGTTGCTGTGTAGTATGTATAATTATATGGAACTACAGTTATTTACAATGATACTGGTACAACAATAATATGACAAGAAATAAATGACGTGGATAACTAGAATAGAAAGTACCCAATCAAGAGTTGTGTGTTATTGGAACACAGGTTAAGTGAAAGAAGGAAAATTAAAATACAGTACAGAGAGAATAAGGAAAACAGTTAAGCAAGGCAATTAAACGGGAATAAAATGAGGAAAACTAAACATAAGGAAGAGAAATAAAAAATACTAATAAAATAAAAGTGGTAAAAATAATTTCAAGATAATAATAATACACATACACAATAAAATGCCACCTCTCTGGGATAGCAAAGTGACATTTGCCTCAGTTTCTCATTTTTAGGGGTTAGCCTTTGCTCTCGTTTCAATCTGTCTCTGGCCCCTTCATAACTCCATGTCTTATCGTCTCACTTGGAAGAAGAAGAAGGGAAAAAAAGCGGGGGGTGGGAAGAGAGAGGATACAAAAAGAAAAGGAAAAATAAAAAGATAATAATAAGCCTCCTGCTGACTTTTAACCTGTTTGGGTGTTCTGCTGGTCTTCCTAGATGCTACAGGAAGAGGGGGCTAGGCTTCGCTTTTCTCCCTTCCTTTGGTTCTGAGAGGATGGGGACCAGGTTTGGATCACACCATTTACAGTTTCCTTTGGCCCAGGTCTTCCGTGAGCTGCCAGGCTCAATTCAGCCACTCAGCTGCTCACAGCGAGAGTCAGTCTCCAGCGTGGAGCCTGAGACAAGTGGGGCACATAGTTCCCCTCTACTACTGTCTTTGTGTGTACAATGCCAGAGCAGCAGAGCTCACGGTTCCCCTCCTCCACTCACTCTGGGCATGCCAGCTGAAATCTCCCTCAGTGGGCCAGCTGCTGCTGGAGAGTTCCTTACAAAGCAGCTGCCCACAGTTCTTAACAAGGGCACCACACAGCCCCACTTTTTCTATCAGTCCGGAGACTATCCAAGTCAGGGTCCGACAAGGCCCAACTCCTCCCTTCTCCAGGTGTGCTGGCAGCCCAATTTCTCTGGTGCCAACGTCCACAGTCCCAGCAGGTGTGTACCGCCTCTGTGTGTCTTCCCCTTCGTCTGTACTTCCCCCAGCGACTTTTAGCACCCAGGTCCCTCCTAGTGCCAGGGTGCCCTCCCTGCTCTGGTAGGGGAGGGAGCTGGTGCTCTAACTCTCCTCCCCGTATCTTGCAGCAGGCACCTGGCAGGGGCTGCAGCAGCCTTGGTCCCATCACAGATCCCAGTGGCCTTATCGTCCCAGCAAACTCTTCTCACTGTCTGTTTTTCAATGTCCTCTGCAATTTTTTGCCTCCAAACTTCATGTAAGCTGGGATTCCGTTGGCTGTTCACTCTGTTCCTTGGAAGATCAGCTAGGTGTTCCAGCTGGGCACAGGGAGAACTGTGCTCCACTCCCATGAACTTCGCCACCATCTTCCTCCGACAAGAACATAGATTCTTTAATTTTTTTTCATATTTGCTATACTCAGCTCATTCTTTTTATGGTCACAGTAGGGCTGCTTATGATAATCAGGTCCATATGTTTCTGTACTTATGTCTGGGCAGGGGATGGAAGTGGAACAGAGACTAGATTCTCTTGCCCTTTAGCCCTGAATAAATTTCTCCTTGCTTCTCACTGGCCAAAATCACCTACCTATTCCTGAAT
This sequence comes from Micronycteris hirsuta, assembly GCA_004026765.1. Classification (NCBI taxonomy): domain Eukaryota; kingdom Metazoa; phylum Chordata; class Mammalia; order Chiroptera; family Phyllostomidae; genus Micronycteris; species Micronycteris hirsuta. The sequence continues at coordinate 22,470 of PVJI01022596.1, read as the reverse complement.
TATTCACTGGCGAGTAAATTATTGTGGAATGATTACAAAAGGCTTTAATTGACCATTAGGTAGAATCAGTTTGGAGAGTGTCCATTGCAGTCATTCTACCTTATCTTTCCCTTCCTTTCTGCCTTTGCTCAGCTTTTCCCCTCTCCCTTCAGCAAGGATAGAATACAATGAAAAGTTCTAAGTGTTTTTCTTTTGGGGGTCAAAGATGACCAAATGGTTCTGCTCTTGTGGGTATTTTATCTCTCCTGAGCTTCCTAGACCTCATCTCTCTCTCTCTTTTTAATAATTACTTTATTGTTGTTCAATTACAGTTATCTGCATCCTCTCCCCTCCCCTCCTCCCACCCCCTCCAACCCCACCTCCCTTCCCTGCCTCCCTTCTACCCCTTGGTTCTGTCCATGTGTCCTCTACAGTGGTTCCTGAAAACCCTTCTCCCCATAGTCACTTCCCCTCTTCCCCCGGCTATTGTTAGACTGTTGTTAATTTCAATGTCTCTGGTTATGTTTTGCTTGCTTTCTGCTTTTGTTGATTATGTTCCAGTTAAAGGTGAGATCATATGGTATTCGTCCCTCACCGCCTGGCTTACTTTACTTAGCATAATGCTCTCCAGTTCCATCCATGCTGTTGCAAAGGATATAAGCTCCTTCTTCCTCTCTGCTGCGTAGAATTCCATTGTGTAAATGTACCATAGTTTCTTCATCCATTCATTTGTAGATGGGCACTTAGGTTGTTTCCAGCACTTGGCTATTGTGAATTGTGCTGCTATGAACATTGGAGTGCATAGGTTCTTTTGAATTAGTTTTTCAGGGTTCTTAGGGTTTAATCCCAATAGTGGAATTGCTGGGTCGAAAGGCAATTTCATTTTCATTTTTCTGAGGAAGTTTCATACTGTTTTCCACAATGGCTGCACCAGTCTGCATTCCCACCAACAGTGCAGTAGGGTTCCCTTTTCTCCACATCCCTTCCAACAGTTATCTGTTGCTTTGTTGATGATGGCCATTCTGACTGGCGTGAGGTAGTATCTAATTGTGGTTTTAATTTGCATCTCTCTGATGGCTAATGATGTTGAGCATCTTTTCATATTTGACCTCATCTCTTACTAAAGTTGGAGATATCTGTGAAAAAATTTAAAATTTCTGTGAATGTCTCTCCCAACCCACAGTCCCTCACTCCCACCCCTACAGAAAGCTCTTAGGTGTAGTAGTGTTCCAAGAAAAGATGAGTTTCCCAAGGCTGTGCAGGTTTTCAGAAATTTCCATCTTTTTTTTAATACCCATTATTCTGCTTAATTGCCTCTAATATACTTTTTGCTGGTATTAATTTGATTTTACTGGGGTTGGACAAAAAGTTTGTTTAGTTTTTTTCCACAAGATGGCTATAGGAGTGCTTAGTTGTCTTTAACTTCATTCAAATAAATTTTGTTAGATTGTATTGTGACAACTGTCAGTGTATATATAAAAAAGCTTATCAAAATTGGTGCATTTTTGTGCAACCACTTTAATATTGAAGATGGCAGAAATACACAACGTTTTTGGCATATCATGCTTTATTATTTCAAAAAAGGTAAAAACACAACTGAAATGCAAAAAAAAGAAAGATTTGTGCAGTGTATGGAGAAGGTGCTATGATGATTGAACATGTCAAAAGTGGTTTGTGAAGTTTCTTGGTAGTGTTGATATTTTGGCCAAATAATTCTTTGCTGTGGGGTTTTCTTATGCATTAGATGTTTAGCAGCACGCCTGGCCTCTACCCACTAGAAGCCAATAGTGGAAGAAAGTCAACATACTCAAAATATCCAAATCAATAAAATTATTGGTGAAAATGAAAAATGTGTCTTTTATATGGAAAAACCTAAACGGACTTTTTGGCCAACCCAGTACTTTATATTATTCAGCTTTAGACAGCGTTTTGGAGAATTGGTTTCACTTGGGCATTTTACTTCAAAAGTCTGAAATTTTAAGAATATTTTTTAATACTTATAGATTATTACATTTTGGCCAGTGGACATTATCTATAAAATTTCAGATATGTGGAATATAGATTGTCAAAATGATCTAAAAAATCATCATTTAAAAAAGAAAATTTCTATGTGTACTATTAAATAGAAAATATTGTATTCTAACTATATAACTATATAATATATATTATATGCAATTATAATAGTATATATCTATTTTTAGTTTTATTGATCACATCATATAGACCCTCTTTATTAATGTGTGTTGTGTGCATGTGTACATGTATGTGCACATGTATGTATGTGCGCTTGATTTGTTTTAGAAGGAAGAGTATGTTAGACTCTCCACATCCTCTCATCTCAGACTCCAGGGACTTGCAAACACTTGGTTCCAGGAAGGGAAAGTTTCTCTCTTTTCCTGTCGAGATCTTGTATATGCTTGCCTTGGTGTAATTATCAGTACATAGACCCAATTCACATTACACAACATAGCACTTACAGCGCAGGTCTAGTACATCTGTTATGTTTATAGCATTTACAGTTTTCTCCAAGAACAGTGAGTTTTATGTAATTTCAAGGTACATAGTTATGATTTTTCCAAAACAAGGATACTTTCTTTCAGAGTAATAGATGTTCGCCTCTGAAAAAATAAACTTCCATTAATCTTTAAGTGACTGTGCCTTTATTTAGGAGAAAACAACAACAACAATAATAAAATACCCCTTCACATACATACAAATAAGTTACAAATGTGAATTTTTCTCTCTCTTAGGTATACAGATTGTTTCTGAAAGGGAGTTAGCTCAGTTGGCTCAGGTTCAGCCATTAATATTCAGTTTTCAAGAGAAATCAGCCATCAAGAATTGTTTTAAACTACTTCAGAAAAAAGTAGAAGAACACGAAATCATCCAGGAATTTATGGTAAATGTTTTGGTCTTAATGAAAGTCTGTATGTTATTTCCTTTTCCACATCAATTGCAGAGGGTTTCTTTCTTTCTTTCTTTTTTTTTTTTTTTAAGATTGAGTACATGCATTGTTTTTGTTTTTAAATTACATTTATTTTATTTAAAAAAAGTTTTTATTGTTGTTCAATTACAATTGTCCCCATTTCCCCCATTTCTCTCCTTTGCCCTTCCTATCTCCCTTCTCCCACGTTCAGTCCTCCCCTGCCCATAGTCCTTGTCCATGGGTTCTTTATACATGTTCCTTGACTTGGCCCTTCCTCTTCTTTCCCCCATTAAATTTACATTTATTTTTAAATATTAAGTTTGTTTTAGAATTTATAGGTGTACCTGGTAAAAAAGTCAAATGGCATAAAAGATTATAAAATGGAAATCTCCTCCTTCTTCTCCCTTGACTTGTTAGGTCCCCTTTCCACTAGTAAGTTTCTCATATAGACTAGTAGAAAAATTGTTAGTATATACTTTACTCACTATTCTACCTTTCCTTTCCTTTTAAAACATTTTCTGCTTAAGAAATAATTTCCAAATATACTATCAGCACATATAGTTCTAGCTCATTCTTTTTGTGTTGCATGGTTGTTAATTATCTGAATCAAGACCTCTTCTCTAAATAGTCACCTGTGATGGATATTCAGATTATTCTTGTTTTGACTATTTTGAACAACATTCACCCTTCTTCATATGACTGTGCATGTGTGCACATGTTCTTTAGAACAAATTCCTAGAGAGGCAACCGGTACTTTGTGCTAACAAATTTTTAGATATTTGTTTATTTCTTAAATGACAAATGATTCCTTATTAATAATCTAATTGGCAGTTCTTTAGTTGAGAACAAAGGAATAGCTTTCCATATGTTTTTTTAAAAGATTTTATTTATTTATTTTTAGAGAGAAGAGAAGGAAGGGAGACAGAGAGGGAGAAACAGCAATGTATGGCTGCCTCTCATATAGCCCTCACTGGGGACCTGGCCTGCAACCCAGGCATGTGCCCCGACTGGGAATTGAACCGGGAGCTTTTGGTTCCCAGCCCACGCTCAATCCACTGAGCTACACCAGCAGGGCAGCTTTCCATATGTTTTTAATTAAGCCTTTCATGTTTATTTTTAGTGCACTGCTAGTTCCAATTCTTTGCCCAATGTTCTATTTGTTGTTTTTCTTATCCATTAATAAGTTTTTACATAATGAAATTATCCCTTTTTGTATGTGTTATATATGGTAAACTTTTCCAATTTGATGTTTGTGTTTTACACATGTGTGCACACATTTACTAAGAAAAATAGCTAATTTTTAATGGTCATATATGGCAAGGTTTTCTTTTTGGGCTTCAGGGTTTTCTGTGTCTTTTATGAATTATACTTTCACTGTAGGATCATAATAATTTCATGTTTTTTTCTAATATTTTGATGATTTTTAAAATGTAAATCTTTGATCCAGCTAGAATTTAGTTCTTTATAAGGTATTTGGTAGGGATCCAGCATTATAGAGCTACCTAGTAGTCCCAGGATTCTCTGGAAACCTCTTCAGTGATGTAAAATGCCAATTTTATCATCTACTGAAGTCCCACATACATTTTAATTTGTTTTTGGTCTTTTTCCATTCATTTATTTATTCATAGACTGGTACCAAACTGTTTTAATTAGCATAGCTTTATACTACTTGTTACCATCTATTAACTCTGGTCTTTCCTGATTACTCTTATTTTACAAAATTTTTCCCATTTTCCTACAAATTTTTTTCCTCATTCCCCATTGCAGGAGTTGCCAGTACCTGTTTAAAGACTGGTGGTGCCAAGTTGGCAGCTAAGAGATAATGAAGAACTTTTAAAATGTACAGGCTTTAAGGCTTTATCCATTGGTATTCTATAGAGTAGGACTAGATATATCTCAATTTCTTTTGAAGGCCTTTATGAAACAAAACCTTCCAGGTAGTTTTAGTTTCCTTTGGGCCAGGTCACATGCTCTGTGCTCTTGTTACATATTACTCACTGTTTCCCTGAGAGGACACCTATGCCTCCATGCCTTTATTCCTGTCTTTTAACCTGGAATGATAGCCAGTCACCTTTGCTCTTCTTTCCTTACACACACACACACACACACACACATACACACACACATACACACACACCAGACTTTCTAGGATCTTTCCTTTCCATACCTTCAGATACAATTTGGTGCTGTCCTTTATACTGGTATCTTTGTATATTGTTCACATGTCCGCCTCTCCAGCTTCTCCGTTAACTACTTTAGGGTGAAGCCATTTTTAGATTCAGATTCATTTCTGTACTCTAATATCTAGAAGAGCGCTAAGTACATACTAAACATTCAATAAATGTTTGTTGAATTTACATTTGGCAGATAATTTTTTTGAAAGGAAGAATTTTTTAATTGGTATCCTAGCTGTAATTTCTTTATGGGGTGAGAAGTAAACTGTGAGATTATATGTTTTGTTTAAATGTTTATATATATTTGTTGCTGTTATTCTAATTTTTTTTGTCTATAAAATAGATTTATGGAGAGGTCTTAAGAACTGAATATTCTGTATTGGCTTTTCTTTTAGGGAAAATTGAAGAGTATTGAAGTTAAGCAAAAAAAGAATTCTAAGAGTTTAACATTTCCTCATCAAGCAAGTTGTTGATTGACATATCAAATTTGAGATATTTTTATATAGTACTTTTTAAATGGGGATTGATTTTTCCACTTATCATACAACATTTAACATAAGGTCATATCATATAGAGTGTTAAGGACCATGAACACTAAACAAAGGCAGGCCTTTTTTGTTATAGTAAACACATGACTTATATTTCTTACCTTTAAAGGCTTTAGAATATAAGAATCTGCCTTGTGAGTCCAACTCTGGGAATAAACGATGCAACAGAGACAAAAACAGATATCAAGATATTCTTCCATGTAAGCTAAAAATGATTTTGATTATTTTCTTGTTTGCATTTGGGAAAAGGTAAGAAGTGGGTTGTATGGCTTTTAGTGTTAGGCATTTTGACTTGTGACCATGATGAGGAGCTCTAGCAGTCAGCAACCGGGGCATATTTTTTGGACGTGCTATAGGGCTGTCCAACCTGTGGCCTAGAGGCCGCATACAGCCCAGGATGACTATGAATGTGGCCCAACACAAATCATAAATTTACTTAAAACATTATGAGGATTTCTTTGTGATTACATGTTACAGTGTATTTAATGTGTGGCCCAAGACAACTCTTCTTCCAGTGTGGCCCAGAGATGCCAAAAGGTTGGACACCCCTGACAGCTAAAAGGTCAAGTCTTCTGTTCCAGGTACTTCTTCCAGCCACCGGCACAGGATTATTTACAAAAGTCCTTCAACCTTGTTTTTATGCATTTGTTGTTACTTCTATGACCATGGACCATCTAAAACATAGTTTAATAGTTTGAGACATCTGTCACTTTTGGTTCAACAAGCCCTGAACACCTTCCCTAGCCATTTCATTCAGACACTTGATTAGAATGGGGGTATTTATATTCTTTGTCCTGAACAACAAAGCTGTCAATATATTCTCCAACAGGAGGCTACCCTTTGATTGTCTCCATAGGGCCCTATACATTGCTTCCCCGTGCTGAGTGATACTAATGCCACTGCTCTTCCCACCTGATTGGTTGCTCACAGGATTTAACTGCCTCAGGCCATCCAAAGAGCAGAAACAAAACACAACATAGTTTTAATCTTAGGCAATCTCATTCTAGGCCTTACATTCCTTTCAAAGTCAAAAAATTTCCAAATTAAATTACAATTTTTCTCTCCAATTTGACCTTCCTCCTTTATTGTATACCTTATTTAATGCAACTACCCAGTCGTCCAAACTAGGAAACTGAATCACCTGCAATAGCCTACAGCAGTCACAAAACTCTTTGATTCTACATCCTTAATCCCTCTAGAATCTTTTCAAATCTCTCAATTCCCACTGCTGGTAACTTAAACATTGATCCTGTTTCATGTCTCAACTGGTTTCTGTCTTCTTCACTGCCTCTACTCTCATCTACTAACAGCAGCTACTGAAATGATTTTCCTAAAATGCAAATCACAACATTTTACTCCTATGTAAAAAGTTCTTTGCCTCTCTGTTTTCATCATGGTAAAGGTCTTTAGCATGGCTTAAATTTGACCACTCCAGCTTGAGCTCTCCCATAGGACTTCCTTTGGTTTCTGGAATACATCATTCTTTTTATCTTATCTCTAGACCTTTGAACCTGAGGTTCTTGCAAGAACCATCCATCCTCCCTTCTTTGCTGAGGTAATTCCTGCAGTCTCTCAGAACTAGCTCTGCCAGACTTTCCTTATTTTCCTCAAAGCTAGGTTTGGTGTTTCTCTAATAGTCTCTACCATTTTGTGACTACCCTCTGCCACTTACCAAACTATATTTGAATTATCTATTTATGTTCCTGTTCCTTCCAGTAGACTTGAAGTGGTTATTATAAAAATCAAAGTAGAACACAATGACCGCCATCACTGAATAAATATGTCATTTTTAGTTGGTTCATTCAGAACCAACTAAAATAACTCTATAATTATAAAAATAATGAGTGCCTTCCCAAGATTATTCTGCTATCTTATATATAGAGTATAGAAATGTATTGATTAATATTTCTGAAATTAGATGAACCATTATTATACATTTTAAGAGATAATGCCAAAAAGAGGTTAGAGGTCCAGTTGTATAATTTCTATCCCTAATTTGCCATTATCCCTCAAGGGGCCTGAATGGAAGTAGGCCTTTAAAATGAGCCTCTTGGAAGTAGAAGAAACTCATCTTAGGATATTGGGTACACTTAACATTTGATCTGGCTTTTTTATTCTGGGTATAAGAAGAGTGACAACTAAAGAGATGCAAAGATATGAAAAAGTTAAATGATTAAAACTATGGAAAATCATGTAAAACTTTTTTATTTTATCTTAAAAGAATATCAAGTGTTATTCAACCAAGTTCTATTCTGAAGTTTGCTGATTTATCTACCTCATACCACAGTGTAATTTAATTTAAAATACACCTACATAAGTGACAATCATAGAACATTTCTTTGATTTCTTCATCACACTTATTTGGAATTAACAGAGGAGGTTCCTGAAAAAACATCAAGAAAGCCAAAGAATTAACTAACTTTCCTTCCTCTTCCAATACTGAGTACACTAAATGGGGACTTCATACATTTCAGGACACTGAAAGTACAGGCAGTCCTCGCTTTGCATGGCTCTAGTATGCACAAATTTCAGTTACTGTGTTTAGTTAAATATCAACCACCTCTCAACAATACAATTGAAATTTCAGTAATCATGCCATATTAACTATGAGTAATTACATAAAGCGTAAACTTCATTCCTAACTCTTCTGTCCACAGAGCTCTGCGGAACAGATGTGCATCATGGTCAGTAACTACTCCTGTCACTTCTTTTCAAATATGGCAGCAGTTGTCACTCTGTGCTGCTTATTCAGCTCACACACAGACAGCAAAGTATGCAGCTATGTTGCCTCATTGCTTTCAATGATAAACTGATATAACATTTTACTGGATATGGATAATCAAAAGAAGGTAGCTCAGTGGATTGAGCTCAGGCTGCAAATCAAAGCATCACCAGTTTGATTCCCACTCAGGACATATGCCTGGGTTGTGGGCAAGGTCCCCATTGGGGGCTAGGTGAAAGGCAACCACACATTGATGTTTCTCTCCCTCTCTTTCTCCCCCCCTTCCCCTCCCTCTAAAAATAAATAAATAAAATCTAAAAAAAACTAAATAAATAAATAAAATGTTTTTAAAAAATCAAAAGAAGGAATTGAAAAAAAAAAAGATGAAATTGCATCCAAAAAAGGAAAAGTGATAACAGTGGGAATAAAATTCTGAGAGAATGTAAATAGAGTTATACAAGAAATAGCTGACCAGGAAAATGTTAGCACTGCTACCACTGAAGATACTCCAGATACTTGTTGAAGGGGAATTTATTGGCATAAATGAGGAAAGCATTTGTGACAGAAAGGATAAATGTGTCCTAAAGGAAGTGAGGGTGGCAAAACCTTCACAATAAAGGAACTCAAGGTGCTATTCCACAACATTGAAAGTGCAAAGGATAAAATGATGGGAACTGATCCAAACTAGGAAGAAAGTATGATAGTTCATCAAGACATGGAAATGCTCAGCCCATATTGTTAGTTATGTGATGAAAAGAAGAGGCAAACACTGTTCAGACTACTGTTGATAAGTTTTTTTAACAAATTAATTACTCTGGTTTTCAGTGTTTTTAATGTTTTAAATTCCAGTTTGCTAAATTAATATTATTCTTGCTATTTTTACACTTTTCTTAGATTAGTAATGAACACAGGGTTTCTGATGTTTTGAAAACATTTTTGGAAAACATTTTTAAAGGTTATGAAGTAATCATAATTTGTACCCTTATTTATAAACATTTTTTTTTGCATAGCTCCAGCTTACACAGTCATATTTATGGTCCTGTACTATCATGCAAAGCAAGAATGGGCCCCACTGTGACATCCAGGTGTAAAGAAGTATCTTGCATTTCTATAGCACTTTACAATTTATGAAGCACTTTAAAATGCATAATTTTTATAAAATTCCTCTGAAGTAGACCAGTTGGATATTGCTATTCTTGTTTTACAGATGAGGAAATAAGCTCTGAGATTAAAATTTATTTAAGGCTAATAAAAGGGTGCCTGGCCTACTCTGAACTAACTAATAATAATAGTGACATATTTCTATGAATTTTTCACTTTTCAGAGCAGGTGTACACATTTTTTAAAAAATTATTTTATAGTTGTTCAAGTACAGTTGTCTCCATTTACTCCCCACCACTCTGCACCCATCCCAGTGATCCTCACCTCCCTCCCCTGATTCCATCCCCCTTGGTTTTGTCCACGTATCCTTTATAGTTGTTCCTGAAAACCATTCCCACCTTTGCCCCCATTATCCCTTCCCACCTCCCCTCTGGTTACTGTCAGATTGTTCTTAATTTCAATGTCTCTGGTTATATTTTGCTTGCTTGTTTGTTTTGTTGATTAGGTTCCACTTAAAGGTGAGATCATATGGTATTTGTCTTTTACCACCTGGCTTATTTCACTTAGCATAATGCTCTTCTGTGGGGATGCTCCGCCCACAGAGCCCCCCAACCCATCTCGGGTGAGAATAAGTGTACCAAGACATGATCTTCTTGGGGAGGAAGGTGGCCAATCTCTCAAAGCAGAAGGGCCTACACCCTGTTCCTCAATGGGCTTTTATTGGGTTTAATTTGCATAGGAATACAGAGCATATACATAAAGCTTATCAATCATTGTCAGGTAGTAATGATCAGACAATAGATAACATTCAAAGAACTAGGAGGGCTTATTCTGAGTCAAGGTCAGATAGCCAAAAGACCATAAAACTTTGGGAAACAAACTCATTCTATGCTTGGACCCTTATCATTTAAATTGAGGGCATTCTTAGCAAAGTAGGTTTCACAGGATTTTATGCATTCTTTTCTTAGGCCTGATTGCCAGGAAACCTGCCCTATCCAGTACAGGGCCACAACCAGCATTGTTTCAGGCATAAGTCAGGCTGGGGAAGTAAGGCAGCCAAGAAATTAGGAGACTTCTGCCTTCTTATGGCAGCCAAGAATGAGGACTCAGGCTATGTCAAAGCCGAGGGGTAAGGGTCCATTACCCCTTTTTCTATAGCCCCCCCAGTCTTTCCCTGATGGCCACATTGCGACCATGCCTGTCTTAGGTTTTCCTTCCCTTGAGGAATCTTACTCATCATTGGCTAACCAGTCACCCACCAGTAAAGGGTGCAGAGGCGGCACCCCTGCCAGGACGATAAGCTTTTCTCCTTAGTGGCTCATGATCCCAAGGTCTTTTACTCAGCCATAGCCATGGCCAGTTACAGCTTCTGAAACCAGGCAGTGTGGTTCCTAACACTCTCCAGTTCCATCCATGATGTTGCAAAGGGTATGTGCTGCTTCTTTCTTTCTTTTGTATAGTATTCCATTGTGTAAAGGTGCCATAGTTTTTTTTATCCATTCATTTACTGATGGGCACTTAGGTTGCTTCCAGCACTTGGCTATGGTAAATTGTGCTGCTATGAACATTGGGGTGCATAGGTTCTTATGGATTGGTGTTTCAGGGTTCTTAGGATATAATCCCAGCAGTGGAATTGCCAGGTCAAAAGGCAGTTCCATTTTTAGTTTTCTGAGGAAATTCCATACTGTTTTCCACAGTGGCTGCTCCAGTCTGCATTCCCACCAACAGTGCAGTAGGGTTCCCTTTTCTCCACATCCTCTCCAACACTTGTTATTTGTTGATTTGCTTATGATGGTCATTCTCTACTGTGTGACGTGGTATCTCATTGTAGTTTTAATTTGCATCTCTCTGATGGCCAGTGATGCTGAGCATACTTTCATATGTCTCTGGGCTCTCTGTATGTCCTCTTTGGAGAAGTGTCTATTCAGGTCTTTTGCCCATTTTTTAATTTGGTTGTTTGTCTTCCTGGAGTGGAATCATGTGAGTTCTTTATATATTTTGGAGATTGAACCCTTGTCCAAGGTATCATTGGCTAATATGTTTTTCTATACAGTTGGTTCTCTTTTCATTTTAATGCTGTTTTCTTTAACCATGCAGAAGCTTTTTAGTTTTATGAGGTCCCATTTGTTTATTCTTTCCTTTATGTCCCTTGCTCTAGGGGACATATCAGTGAAAATATTGCTGCATGAAATATCTGAGATTTTCCTGCCTATGTTTTCCTCTAAGGACTTTTATGGTGTCACGACTTAAACTTAAGTCTTTTATCCACCTTGAATTTATTTTTGTGTATGGTGTAAGTTGGTGCTCAAGTTTCTTTTTTCTTTTTTTTTTTACATGTAGCTGTCCAGATCTCCCAAAACCATTTGTTGAAGAGGCTATTTTTACTCCATTTTATGCTTCTGCTCCCTTTGTCAAATATTCATTGACCATAGAGACTTGAGCTTATTTCTGTGCTCTTTACTTTGTTCCATTGGTCTATGTGTCTGTTCTTATGCCAGTACCAGACTGTTTTGATTACTGTGGCCTTGTAATATAGTTTGATATCAAGTATTGTGATCCCCCTACTTTGTTCTTCTTTCTCAAAATTGCTATGGCTATTTGGGGTCATTTATGGTTCCATATATATTCCTGAAATGTTTGTTCTCTATCTGTGAAATAATAGGGGTCGTGTTGAATCTATAAATTGCTTTGGGTAGTATGGACATTTTTATGATGCTAATTCTTCAATCCATTAACATGGTACATGCTTCCATTTGTTTGTGTTTTCCTTAATTTCTTTCTTCAGTGTTGTGTAGTTTCCTGGTACAGGTCTTTGACCTCCTTGGTTGGTTTACACATTTTTCATCAAATATTTTCTGCAACCACATGAGGAGGAAAGAGCAGATGATAATATCTGATTTTAAAGATGCAAGTCAAAAAGCAAATGATAATCTTCCAATAATTGATTCTGGACAATTGCTTATTCTTGTACCAAAAAATAAACTTGACGCTTACTGTCTACAAAGATTCAAAATAGATTATAAGCCTGAATGGAAGCATTAAAGCCATAATACTTATAAAGAAAACCTAACAGAAAACTTTAGTGTCTTTGGGTTTGGCAAAGTTTTCTAAATAGGATACAGAAACCCCGAACTATAAAATAAGAAAACAAATTGGACTTCATCAAATTAAAAAAGCATATTGCACTTCAAAGTTCACTGTTATAAAATAAAAAGGCATGCAATAGACTTGGAGAAGAATACATTCTAAACATTTATTTGACAAAGGACTTGTATTTAGAATACAGAAAGAATTCCTACAACTTGATAAGAGGACAAATAAGTCAAAAATAAGTGAGCAAAATATTTGATCAATCACTTCTTTGAAGAAGGTATACAGGTGACAAATATGTGAAAAGATGTTCAACATCATTAATCATTAAGAAAATTAAAGTGAAAAGTATAGCAATATATTTTCCCACCCACTACAATGAAGAGCTTAACAATTTCTTGTAAAGTTAGCCATCTACCTACCATATGGCTCAGCAGTTCTACTCCCATGTACCGTATTTTCTTAAGAGAAATATACGCATAGGTCTGCATAAAGACTTGAATACAAATGCTCATATCAGTTTTATTTTCTATTGCCCAAAACTGAAAACAACCAGATGTTCATCAATAGAGTGTATAAACAAATGTGATATGCTCATATGTTGCGAATCCTGCTCAAGCAGAAATCCGTATGTTATAACACGCGTGTAAATAAATTCACATGGAGTATACTGGACTGGAAAATCCAGGACCACGCAACCCCTCCCTTATCATTGAGAGAAGCCTTGAGCACCGCCCTGACAGACTTTTATTGTTGTTCTTGGACACATTACATAAGAATGGTCTTCATTTACTAAGCATAGATTATAGATTCACATTAGGTGGTAGACGGTCAGGAAGGCACATCAAAAGGAGAGATATGCAAATGGAAAGACAACACGGGTCTAAGGAAGCTAGGCATGCGTTAGCATAAGTTCTTTTGATCCGGGGTGGGGGGCAGATTTTAGCAAGAACAAGCTTTAATTCTAAGGAATAGGCTATCCTGATTTGCCACAGGAAGTCCTGCTGTCACACACGTGGGGCCTGCTTGCCATCCTACGTTCCACTGGAGCTTTCTCTCTTAGACGTGAAACATTAGGGCTACATTTCCCACGGTGAGAGGCATGGATTCCCCTACACTCATACAATGGAAATACTGTCCAGCAAAAAAATAAATAAATTGCAAACTAATGATACATTCAACTACATTAAATAATGTTGTGTATACTCAAAATAATTATGTGGAGTGAAAAAAGCCAATCAAAAGAGCATACACTGCACATTTTAGGCTGAATTGAGTTCATCCAAATTTGTATGTTAAAGTCCTAACCCCCAGGACCTCAGAATGTGACTGTACTTGGAGAAAGGGCCTTTAAAGGGGTGATTAAGTTGAAATGAGGCCACTAGGGGGGACCTTAATCCAATATAATTGGTGTCCTTATAAGAAGAGGAGATTCGGACACTCAAAAGACTTCAGGGATGAATGAGCACAGAGGAAATAAGAGGATATGAGGGACATGAAAACATTGTAGCAGTGATGGAAATGTTAAATTACCTTTACTGTAGTGATGCTTTCGTGTAGGCCAATTATGCCTCAGTAGTTTGTTTAAAAGTGTGCTTTGTGGCTGGCTGCAAAGAATATATTATACTTTTTATATTTTGTATACTTTATCATTATAATATGATAGCTGGGAAAATACCAGCTCTCAAAGGGAGATATTCAACAAGGATTCATATTTTAGTGATTGTTTAATGTTTGTTTTTATTAATACCACCACCAATAATAGTAGTAATAATAATAGTAGCAATAACATGTTTATATGTGCCCAGCACTGATCTAAGTCCCTCATAGGTGGTAACTCATTTAATCCTCGCCACAACTCTGTGATGTTGGTACTCTTAGTATCTTTGTTTTACAAAATGGCTAAAACAGACTAATTAGTACTTTCGCCACAGTCATACTGCAAATAGAAGATAGATCTGGAATTTAAACCTAAGCTTAACCATTAAGCAATAATTCTTCCTTATATTAATTATTTTTCCAGACTATTAATAGGTTTTCATTTTTAGTTCCCTAGCTGGTGTAGCTCAGTGGATTGAGTGCGGGCTGGGACCCAAAGGGTCGCCAGTTCAATTCCCAGTCAGGGCATATGCCTGGGTTGCGGGCCAGGTCCTCAGTGGGGACCACATGAGAGGCAACCACCTATTGATATTTCTCTCTCTCTCTCTTTCTTTCTCCCTTCCTTCCCCTCTGTCTAAAAATAAATAAATAAAAATCTTTAAAAAAAAGAAATCATTTTTAGCGCTTAAATTCTCAGCCAAAAACTGTTTTCTATCATTTCCCCTTCTTTCCATGTTCCCTTCATTTGAGGTCTTTGTTCTGATTCATTAGTTGTTTGGTTAGAGATGGGCTAAATAGTTGATATAGTCTCAAACTCTATATGCAGCTCTCTCTAGTTTTTTTTAGCTTCCTATCAGTCCTCTGCCATCTTGGATCTCCAAATCAGTATACTTTGAATAAAGCAGATTACCCTTCATATATGGATGAACTTTCTTCAATCAGTTAAAGGTATTAAGAGAAAAAGATTGACCACCCCCAGAGGAAAAAGTCTTTCTGCCTCCAAATTGCCTTCCAGACTCAAGGCTGCAACATCAGCTCTTCTCTGAATCTCCAGCCTGACAGCCTGCCCTGCAGATTTCAGACTCACTAGCTCCACAGTTGTGTGAGCTGATTTCTTAAAATAAAATTTTCACTGTATACATACAGCCTGTTGATGTATCTGTTTCTCTGTAGAACACTAACAAATACAAATTTTGGTATCAAGAGTGGTTCTAGAGGATCAGTATCTTAAAGATGAGTTTTATGAATTTATTCCCTAATCTGAAAGTATATAAAGGAATTAATAACTATTTTCAGTTAGTAAAGAGAGCACTGGTAAGCCATGGTGTGAAGTGGCACAAATCTCACTGCTTTATATTCCTACTCAAATACTTATAAGAAGCAAGGTTCTGTATGACTGTATTTGATACACTAGAACATTTTTGTCAGACTAACAAATATAATGAGATTAGCTATTTGTTCCTAATTATGCTAGACAAAGTCGGGATAGAAAAAAATAATTTCAGGGATTTAAATTTCTAACTCAAGCATCACATAAGTGACCTAAAAATTTTTATGTCTTCCCTGAAATAAACCCTTATCTCCTGTAGCCATGGAGTTGGGACTGCTGAAAATCACACCTAGAGACTCATCTTGCAAATAGCTGCATTACAATGCAAAGTGAATTCCTAACCTTCCAGGGTATTTGTGTTAAAGTTATGGTACCGATGGAGAACTATGAGATCCTGAAATTTGGAATGGAAACATATGGGAAGATCCTGATGAAGATGAGCACATCAAACCCTAAACTCTGGAGAGTCTTCTTTGTCAATACTGCTGACACTTGCACTAATCTGACACTAATTCCAGGAGACCCAAAACATCACTGTGGCCTACCAATTAGAGTGGTGCTAATAGAGGTCAAATTATCAATGAAAGTTTATCTTAGGTCTGTTTTACAGTGTATCCAGTAGGTGCTGAACCATTGTAGTTATTTCCCCAGGAGGGAAATACATAATTGGAATAGAAATACTTAGCAGTTGTAAGGATCCCCACATTAGTTCCTTAACCTGTAGAGTGCGGGATATTATAGTGGAAAAGGCCAACTGGGAGCTACTAGATATGCTTCCACCAAATAAAATAATAATCTAAAAGAAATACTGCATTCCCAGAAAGAATGCAGAAAGGTTAGTAACACCATCAAGGACTTAAAGATGGAGGAGTAGTGGTTCCCATTACATTTCCATTCAACTCACCTATTTGACCTGTTCAGAAACCAGGCGGATCTTGGAGAATGACAGCGGATGATTTTAAGCTAAAGCACACAGCAATTCTAATCACAACTACTGTACCAGACGTGATTGCATACACATTTCTTGGTACTTGGTCTGTACCTATGGACTGGGCAAATGCTTTTTTCCATCCCAGTTAGTAAAGGCTACCTGAAGCCATTTGCTTCCATCTGGCAAGGCCAGCAATACACCTTCACTGTCCTACCTTGGATATATCAACTTTTCAGCCCTATGTCATAGTTCACAGTGATTTTGATCATCTTTCTCTTACTTAAGACATCACATTGGTCTATTATATTGATGACATTATACTGACTGAACCTAGGGAGCAAGAAGTAGCAAGTAACTACAATCATGTGTTGCTTAACGACAGGGATATGTTCTGAGAAATGTGTTATTAGGCAATTTCATTATTGTGCAAACATCACAGAGTACACTTATGCTGGGATTTCGCAAAATCTGTGGGGGAACGCTACCGAACGCGTGAATCAATCTCACCCAGAGACATGCTTGGAGAAGGAGTTCCAGTTGCCACGGGTCTTTCCCTCAATCTCTGGAAAGGCCCTGGGCATAGCTCAGCCGGGCTTTTTATTAGAAGTTTTAGGACACATTTACATTGGATTGATTATTCATGAACTTATGCAGAACAAGGGTCTTCAGCTAGGTCATGAAGATATATGGGAAGGGGATAGATAAGCAGGAGGTCTACTCAGTAAGGTAAACATTTGGGGTACAGAGCATTAAGATGTAAATTCAGGTCCAGTGGCAGACAGGACCCGGGCAGTACATTAAACAGGAGACAAGTAAATTGAGGGTAAGCTAGCTAGGGCTGATAACTTTTAGGACCATAAAACATTGAGTCAGGGAAGAATTTCAGGGACCCATTAACTTGAGCTTCTTGGCTTCGGGGAAAGAGACTCAGCAAGGCAGAGAATTTCTTAAGAAACATTTTTGCCAAATTTCCATTAGAGAATTCTTTTTCCACTGACATGGACCAGCTGGCCCACATGGGAGGGTTTCTTCACGCAGAGCCATGCTCATACGCGTGGATTCCTGGGGCGCCATTTCTCCATGTGTGTGCAAAGAATTCCTGCCACACAGTTATACAAAATGTAAGATGGTATAGCTTACTACACACCTAGGCTATGTAGTATAGCCTATTGTTTCCAGGCTAAAACCTATACAACATGTTATTGTACTGAATACTGTAGGCAATTGTAGCACAATGGTAAGTATTAGTGTGTCTAAACATACCTAAACATACTAAAGGTACAGTAAAAATATAGTATGTGGTATTTTATATGTCAGGAAGTACAGTAGGTTGGTTAATACCAGCATCATCACAAACATGAGTAATGTGTTATGCTACAATGTTACCAGGGACTGCAACAATGTCATTGAGTAATAGGAATTTTTTTGCTTCATTATAATCTTATGAGGTCTTTGTCATATATGTGGTTCATTGTTGACTGAAGTATCTTTATGCAGTACATGACCGTACTTTTAGACTTACTGGTAAGATATTTGTATATCAGAGAGTGGGAAATGAATTCAACAAAAATTCAGTGGCCTTTTACTTTGGTGAAATTTCTAGAGATCCAGTGGTATGAGGGGCATGCCAAAAAATCTTTTCTAAGGTGAAGGGTAAGAAATTGCCTCCGGCCTCTCCTATAGCCAAAAGAGGCACCTCTAGTGGACCTCTTTGGACTTTGGAGGCAACATATTCCTTATTTGGGTGTGATACTCTGGCTTATATACTAACAGACTCAAAGAGCTACTGTTCTGAGTGGGTCTCAGAACAACAGAAGGACCTGCAACAGGTCCATGTGCAAGCTGCTCTGCCACATGAGCCATATAATCCAGAAGATGCAATGTCAGTGGAAGGTAGGGATACTGTTTGGAATCTTTGCCAGCTTCTATATTCAGCCCCTGCGGCTCAGACCCAAGGGATTTTGGAGCAAAGCCCTACCAATATCTGCTTATAATTACTTTTTTTTTTAAAGATTTTATTTATTTATTTTCAGAGAGAGGAGAAGGGAGGGAGAAAGAGAGGGAGAAACATCAATGTATGGTTGCTCCTCACATGGCCCTCACCGGGGACCTGGCCCGCAACCCAGGCATGTGCCCTGACTGGGAATCGAACCGGGACTGTCTGGTTCCCAGCCCGCGCTCAATCCACTGAGCTACACCAGCCGGGCATAATTACTTTTCTTTAAAAAAACAGCTTTTTACCTACTACTGGGCCTTAGTAAGTACTGAACACTTACCCATGGGCCATCGTGCCAGAACAGTATGCTTGCATAGCTGTGCTCCACCCACTAGTGAAAGTGGTATATAGAAGGTCAGGCTTGAGCAGGCTGCAAAGGCATATGGAAGTTACATAAAGCAGCCAAATGCCCATGGTTCCTCTCTTGCTACATCGCCCTCTCTTTCCCAGCCTCTCTCTGTGGCCGCATGAGGCATTCCCAATGATCATTTAACTGAAGGAGAGAAAACTGAGTCTTTGTTCACAGATGATTCTACATGTTATGGAAGCACCACCTTGAAGTAGACAGTAGCGGTACTATAGCCCCTTTTGTGGGACATCCCTTAAAGACAGTGATGAAGGGAAATCCTCCCAGTTGGTAGGATTTTAAGCAGTGTACTTGGTATTTATCTCACCTTGAATAAAGAAGGAGAGATGACCAGAGGTCAAATCTGTAGTAATTTGTGAGCTGTAGCCAATGGCTTAGCTGGATAGTCAGGGATTTGGAAGGAATGTAATTGAAAAATTGGTTACAAGGAGGTCTGGGGAAGAGGTATGTGGCTAGATCTCTCTGAATGGGCAAAAAAACAAAAGCCATGAAGATATTTATGTCCCATGTGAATGTTCACTGAAGGGTGCTTTATATACGGGATTGTAGTAAGTGAATATAGCCCATTCTGTGGATATCAGTCAGCTTCTTTCCTGGCCACTCCTGCCAGTGCCCAGAGACCCAGGAACAAAATAGACATGCTGGCAGCAATAGAGGTTATGCATGTGATCAGCAGCATGGACTTTCACTCACCAAGACTGACTTTGCTGGGGCTGCTACTGAGTGCCTAATCTGCCAGCAGTAGAGACCAACACTGAGGCCCCAGTAGGACAGCATTTTCTGAGGTCACAGCCAGCTTTCTGATGGCAGCTTGATTACATTGGACTGCTTCTGTCATATAAGGAACAGTGCTTTATTCATACTATAATACACACTGAATATAGATTTGCCTTCCTTGGATACAATGCTTCCACCAAATCTACCATCCATGGACCTACAGAATACTTTATCCACTGTCATCATATTCCACACAGCACAGGGAACTCACTTTGAGGCAAATAATTTGTGGCAGTGCGCTCATGCTCATACAGTTCACTAGGATTACCATATTCCTCATCATCCTGAAGCAGCTGGCTCGATAGAACAGTTGAACAGCTTTTTGAGGACTCATGTATAGTGCCAGCTAGGTGGCTGTGCCTCATAGGCCTGAGGAAATGTTCTCTAGGAAGTTGCATATGAGTATACTCCAGATTGGTGTCCAATATGTGATGCGATTTCTGCTAAGCCAGGATTCAGGAGTCCAGGGCAGGAAATGTGAGTAGCATAGCTCTATTTTACCTCCAGTGGTCCACTAGCACAGTTTTTGCTTTCTTTCTCTGTAACCTTATGCTCTGCTACTCTCAAGGTCTTAGTGGCTCTCTTCATTAATGTCATCTGACAGTAGGCAAGGCCTTGCCATCTGCAAGCTTGAGTCTTACTTGAAGGGCAGCAGATCATGGAATTATTTGTGGACTGTGGAGTCTAGGAGAATTGCTGTGTAATATGAAACAAATTACTTAGCCACTTTGAGTTAAAGCCTCCTCATCTGAAAAGCATGAATAATAATATGCCTTCTTCAGAGGATTAGATCGAAGTTTTTTATTTATGTATTTATTTTAAAGGATTGTATTGAAGTTTAGTATACACTTCAATGCACGTAGAGTATACACCGTGCTGCGTGGACCTGGTGTGAATTCCTTCTTTCACTGTCTATTCTATTACTATCTCTTCTTTTCTCCTATGATCACTTGAGTTACTTCTTTCCTGCCGTGTATTTTATACTATTCTTCTGAAATCCATTTTACGTATTACCTTTATATGTTCTGCCTTCTTGCATTTTAGTCATTATTGCTATTTTTTTCAAGTTCTGGGAAAATTCCTTAAGCCAGTTTTCTAAGTCACTAATTTGTTTTCCTGTTCACTTCTCACTTTAAGCGTTTTAATCGAGTTATGCTGTTTTTTAAAATGTATTTTTATTAAATTTATTAGGGTAACATTGGTTAATAACATTATATAAATTCAGGTGTACAACTTCATAATATGACATCTGTGTACTCTATTGTGTATTAATTACTTGATGTCTAGTCTTCTTCCATCACCATATATTTGATCCACTTTACACTATTTGCTCTCTTCCCACCACTCTTTCCATCTACTAACCAACAAATCTCTTCTTTACACCTATGAGTTTGCTTTGTTTATTCATTTATTGCTTTTTGTTTTATATCCCACATAAGTGATATCATATGGTTCTCGTCCTTTTATACTTGACTTATTTCACTTAGCATAATACTCTCAAGATTTGTCCATATTGTTGCATATGGTAATATTTCATCCTTTTATGACTGAGTAGTATACCATTGTATACGAGGTCTGTCCAGAAGGTATCCAGCCATGTACTATGAAAAATAGAGACATTTATTGAAGAAGATACAAGACACAAGAAACATTGTACATAGCAAGGCAAATCACCAGTTGTCCATAGCTACAGCCTTCTAAATCAATCATCCCAATAGTTCCCACAGAGGAATGTTCATGCTCAATACAATACTCGATGCAGATTTGATACTCTACTCATTCAGTCATTTTGAATGCCATGGCCACAGAGTAGACATGCTCATTCAATGGCATCTACTGCCCCCACTGACTAGTACAGTGAAGTCGTCATTGTTTGCACATGCACATTCCAGTCCACTATCCTTAGCTGCCACGTTACATTGATGTCATGTAAATCATTCTCATTATATTAATGGGACAGTAGGGCTTTTCCTGGACAGTCCTCATATATGTACCACATCCAGTCATCTGTTGAAGGATACTTGGGTTTTTCCATGTCTTGGCTATTATGAGTAATGCTGCAATGAACATAATGAAAGATAAATATCTTTATCAATAAGTGTTTTCAAAATTTTCAGGTAGTACCCAGAAGAGGGATTGTTGGGTCATGTGACAGTTCTATCA
Source organism: Micronycteris hirsuta (assembly GCA_004026765.1). Classification (NCBI taxonomy): domain Eukaryota; kingdom Metazoa; phylum Chordata; class Mammalia; order Chiroptera; family Phyllostomidae; genus Micronycteris; species Micronycteris hirsuta. The sequence continues at coordinate 767 of PVJI01022596.1, read as the reverse complement.
TTAATTTTTTGATGAATCTCCATACTATTTTCTTTTCTTTCTTTTTTGCTCTTTTATTTTTATTTTTTTTAATTTATTTTTTTAATTAATCTTTTTTTGTTTAATTACAGTTATTTGCAGTCCCTCCCCTCCCCCCTCCCGTCCCCTCCCATCCCACCCCCCAACCTCCCTCCTCCCCCTTAGTTCTGTCCATGTGTCGTCTACAGTGATTCCTGAAAACTCTTCTCCCCATTGTCCCCTCCCCCCTCTCCCCTGTCTATTGTTAGACTGTTCTTAATTTCAGTGTCTCTGGTTATGTTTTGCTTGCTTTCTGCTTTTGTTGGTTATGATCCGGTTAAAGGTGAGATCATAAGGTATTTGTCCCTCACTGCTTGGCTTACTTCACTTAGCATAATGCTCTCCAGTTCCATCCATACTGTTGCAAAGGGTATAAGCTCCTTCTTCCTTTCTGCTGCGTAGAATTCCATTGTGTAAATGTACCATAGTTTCTTGATCCATTCATTTGTAGATGGGCACCTAGGTTGTTTCCAGCACTTAGCTATTGTGAATTGTGCTGCTATGAACATACGAGTGCAAAGGTTCTTTTGAATTGGTTTTTCAGGCTTCTTAGGGTATAATCCCAGTAGTGGAATTGCTGGGTCGAACGGCAGTTCCATTTTCATTTTTCTGAGGAAGTTCCATACTGTTTTCCACAGTGGCTGCACCAGTCTGCATTCCCACCAACAGTGCAGTAGGGTTTCCTTTTCTCCACATCCCCTCCAACAGTT
>PVJI01022595.1:0-25012 GCA_004026765.1 Micronycteris hirsuta | reverse complement strand
GAGCATTATGCTAAGTGAAGTAAGCCAGGCAGTGAGGGACAAATACCTTATGATCTCATAACCGGATCATAACCAACAAAAGCAGAAAGCAAGCAAAACATAACCAGAGACACTGAAATTAAGAACAGTCTAACAATAGACAGGGGAGAGGGGGGAGGGGACAATGGGGAGAAGAGTTTTCAGGAATCACTGTAGAGGACACATGGACAGAACTAAGGGGGAGGAGGGAGGTTAGGGGGGTGGGATGGAAAGGTAAGGGAGGGGGGAGGGGAGAGGCTGCAAATAACTGTAATTAAAAAAATAATTAAAAAAAGCGTTAAAGCTTTATTGAGAATTTTCAAGAAAAAATTAATCTTTTAATTTTTTTGCATCATTGCTGTAGTGATTCTCTTCTATTTCTTGTGAAACTCAAATAAAAGCCTAAATACATCCAACTCCTGGAGGTTTTGTTTTTTTCTTTCTTTTTAGTTGGGTAGGATGAGATAGCAATTCAAGTATCTTTAGACCTGGAAAACTATGTTCAGATCCCCAAAAGATCTTCTCAGATATATATGTATATATATATATAATCTCCTACTCTTGTAAACCTACCCTATTCCTCTTTGTTTTTCTCCATAGCTTTCCATCCCATCCAACACATGAGCTGTTACACTGAATTGTTTGCCTGTGGGTCTGCCCTTGTCCTCTTTACCATCCTTGGAATATAACTTGGTAAGAACAGATTGCATTTGTTTTCTTACTGTATTTCCCCAATATCTTAAACAATGCCAATATGGATCTGGCATTCACTGAATATTTTTAAATGAATACAGAAACTCTGTCAATGTTGGGGTGAGCATAGATAAAGTACTGGTCACAAAAATATAGAGTAGAGGAAAAGAACACAGCATAAGTAATTAGCCAATATATAAATATATATGATATGCACAGTGAATTCACTAATCTCTTAGAGAAAATACTGTAGGTACCACAGGATAAGGGAACAAAATTTAATTAACAGTCTTACTGAAATCTTGGCTTGTGGTCAACCCAGCTCACATAGAAAATGGAGATATGACTGGAGAATAAATATGTTATGAGTCATTATCTCTCTATTATGAGACCATAGGCATTATAAAAATTTCATTCTTTATCCCTTTATGTATATTCCACATTTTAAAAGTGTACTATTTTTAATTAGAAAATACTTAGAAAGGGGATAATCTACAACCATTCACAAAGATGGGATAAGGAATTAAAAACCTTTCCTCCTTTTTCTTCATCTTCATCCATTTGAAAATTGAACTTGTTAAAAGAAGCACGATGCTACTTTCAATAGTGAAAGATGTGGACACGAAATTATAAACAGCATACTTCCTTGTAGCTTGGAAGGAGAGATCTTTTTCCAATTCCATATAAACCCACAAGGGGAAGGATTGCTCTGGAAAGGGGAACTGTGCTGCCCACTCACAGAAAGTCTTTCTTGTGTAAATAAGACTATTCTATCATAAATTTTCCTTGTAAGTCCATATTTATTTTCCCATGTTTACCTGTAACATTTTATATTCATTATTTTTCTTGAAATATGATTCTTTCAGATGATTTTCATAAAATATGTAAAGGCATGCAGCCATGCTTTGAGTCTAGTATGTTATAAATTTTGGAATCAATGTATTCAAAATATTGCACAAATGAAAGGGGCTTACTTGGTAGAATAATTGGTTTTTAACATTTGTGTAAATTTGTGTTTTTACATACTTACTCTCCATTTTTAGATTATCATTTCATTAACTTGTTTTTTATGCTGCAGTTAGTTATCCACTCATTCATTCATTCAATAAACAAAAAAATTGTTAAACATTTCCTCCACACAAAATGAAGTATAAGAGTTTACTCATTATGATGAGTCAAGATATTTACATGTAAAACAATTAAGGAAGATCAGTAACAAATAATGTATTGAGCAACCATGTAAGACTATATAAATAGGACTAGTCTCTGTCCATATATCACATCAAACAAAAAAGATGGAAGTATTTAAACTAGGTTGTTGGAGTATATGTTAGTGATCTCATATTTTAGAAAATAAATTCTGTGGTATAGAGGATATCCACCTCAGAAAGACTTTGGGACACCTAACAGTGAAATGGCATCATGCTTCTTATCACCCCAATGTATACGGAGTAGCTATGTAATTACTCATCTGAGATGTGTTTTTTTCCTCATTTAACTTTGCTTTAATGGGCCTCAAAATTCTGTGACAGATTTGGTCAAGTTGTTTCCATTAAAAAGTACTGATTTTAAAAACGAATAACTTAAAAACTGTCACACATACAATAAAAACCCAAATGGTCCACAAACCAATTTCCTTCTGAAGGTTTTATGATGCATTGTAATTATTAACCAGTCATTTACTGCTAAACTTAAATAACCAATTGATATTAATATTTCTGAGACTGTTCTTCCACCACTGATTAAGACTGGGGTGGCAGGTGTTGGGGGTAATATTCATTTAGCCTTCCTAGCTTTCTGGGCAGAGTTGGAGATTTTGCCAGCTCCAGCTGCCTTTCTTAGTCACTGCTTTGATGACACCAACAACAATTGTCTGTCTCATGTCATGAACAGCAAAGTGGCCCAGAGGAGGATAGTCAGAGAAGTTCTTGGCACACGTGGCTTTCCAGGAACCATATCAACACTGGCAGCATCACCAGATTTCAGAAACTTTGGGCCATCTTCCAGCTTTTTCCTAGAATGATAATCAATCTTCTCAGCTCAGCAAATCTGCACGCGATATGAACTGTGTGACAATCCACAACAGGTGGATATCCAGCAGTGATTTGGCCTAGAAGGTTCAGGATGATCACCTGAGCTGTGAAAACAGCTGCTTCCATTGGTGGGTCATTTTTGCTGTCACCAGCCACATTGCCACAATGAAAATCTCTGACAGACATGTTCTTGACATTGAAGCCCACATTGTCTCCAGGAAGAGCTTCACTCAAAACTTCATGGTGTATTTCAACAGACTTTACTTCAATTGTAATGTTGACTGGAGCAAAGGGGTTCGCCATGCCAGGTTTGAAAACACCAGTCTCCACTTGACCCACAGGGACAGTACCAATACCACCAATTTTGTAGACATCCTGGAGAGGCAGATGCAGGGGCTTGTCAGTTGGATGAGTTGGTGGCAGGATGAAATCCAGAGCTTCAAACAACATGGTTCCACTGGCATTGCCATCTTTACAAGTGACTTTCCATCTCTCGAACCAAGGCATGTTAGTACTTGGCTCCAACATGTTGCCATTCGAACGACTTGGCACTGATCTCTTTTTATCCACCTGGGAAGAGAAAAAGCACTGTTTCAAAAAGATGAGCTCCAAACTGAGTCACGAGGATTCACTAGGAATTGCAGGTGTCCATTTGTTCTTGAGATACTTTCCATGTGGGTGACTCTATAAAGAGCTCTGCACTTTGCAAAGCAACAGGGATGGCTTATCTGTGGTTCCTGAGATACATGAGTAGGGATGGATGGGAAGACAGCAGTGAATAACCTCTTAATGTTCAAGGAAGACTTTGGTTGGGGGATGCAGGATTGTGACTATACAAAAAGAATTAAATAAATGCAGGAAAAAAGCAGGGCCTCTGAAGTAGATCTGATTTTGGATTGGAATTTATACTAAATCTATCCTTGGAAAGTTATTTGACTTTCATCTTTAGTGTCATTATTTGAAAAGCAGAAGTAATTTTATTTTCTTTTTTTTTTAATTGTTGTTCAAGTACAGTTGTCTCCATTTTCACACCAACATGCCGCTCCACCATACCCATCCCTCCTCCCACCCTCAAACCTACCCACTTTGGCTTTGTCCATATATCTATTATACATGTTCCTCCATGGCCCTTCCCTTATTATCCTACTCCCCCATTCTGTCTGGTTACTGTCAGTTAGTTCCCATTTAAGTGTCTCTGTTTGTATTTGACTTGCTTGTTTCTTTTGTTGATTAGATTCCACTTACAGGTAAGATCACTTACAGGTAAGATCATTCACTTAGCATAATGCTTTCCAGTCCCATCCATGGTGTTGTGAAGGTTCAGAGCTTCTTCTTTCTTTCTGCTATGTAGTATTCCACTGTGAAAATGTACCACAGTTTTTTTGATCCACAAAGTTATTGATGGGCACTTAGGTTGCTTCCAGCACTTGGCTATTGTAAGTTGTGCTGCTATGAATATTGGGGTGCATAGGTTCTTTTGGATTGGTGTTTCAGGACTCTTACAATATAATTCCAGCAGTGGGATTGCTGGGTCAAAAGGCAGTTCCATTTTTAGTTTTCTGAGGAAATTCCATACTGTTTTCCACAGTGGCTATACCAGTCTGCATTCCCACCAGCAGTGCACTAGTGTTCCGTTTTCACTACAACCTCTCCAGCACTTGCTGTTTGTTGATTTGTTTATGATGGCTATTCTCACCAGTGTAAAGTGGTATCTCATTGTGGTTTTAATTTGCATCTCCCTGATGGCTATTGATGCTGAGCATCCTTACATATGTCTCTGGGCCCTGTGTTTCCTCCTTTGAGAAGTGTTTGTTCCAGTCCTTTGTCCATTTTTTTTAAAATATGGAATGCTTCACAAATTTGCATGTCATCCTTGCGCAGGGGCCGTGATAATCTTCTCTGTATTGTTCCAGTTTTAGTGTATGTGCTGCCGAAGTGAGAACCCCTTGTCCATTTTTTAATTGGATTGTTTGTCTCCCTGGAGTGGAATCATGTGAGTTCTTTATATATTTTGGAGATCAAACCCTTGTCTGAGACATTACTGGCAAATATATTTTCTCGTACAGATTGTTCCCTTTCCTTTTGCTGATGTTTTCTCTAGCTGTTTAGCTTTTTATTTAGATGCAGTCCCATTTGTTTTTTCTTTCCTTTGTATACTTTGCTCTACGGGACATATTTGTGAGAATATTGCTGTGTGGGATATCTGAGATTTTCCTTCCTATGTTCACCTCTAGGACCTTTATGGTGTCACATATATTTAAGTCTTTTATCCATTTTGACTTTATTTTTGTATATGGTGTAAGTTAGTGGTCAAGTTTCATTTTTTTGCATGTAGTTATCCAGCTCTCCCAACATCATTTGCATTTTTTACCCAATTTTATCATTCTGCCCTGTTTATCAAATATTAATTGAACATAGAGACTTGGGTTTCTTTCTGGGCTCTCTATTCTGTTTCATCAGTCTATGTGTCTGCTTTATGCCAATACCATACTGTTTTGATTATAGTGACCTTGTAATATAGTTTGATATCAGATATTGCAATCCCTCCTACTTTGTTCTTCTTTCTCAAAATTGCCATGGTTATTCGGGGTCGTTTATTGTTCAAAATAAATTTTTGAAGTGTTTGTCCTATATCTGTGAAATATGTCATTGGTATTTTAATAGGGGTTGTGTTGAATCTGTAAATTGCTTTTGGGTAGTATGGACATTTTGTTGATGTTGACTCTTTCAATCCATGAGCATGGTATATGCTTCCATTTATTTGTGTCTTCCTTAATTTCTTTCTTCAGTGTTGTGTAGTTTTCTGAGCACTGGTCATTCACCGTCTTGGTAAGGTTTATTCCTAGGTACTTTATTTTTCTCGTTGCTATATCAAATGGTATTTTTTTCTGATTTCTGTTTCTGATATTTCATTGTCGGTGTACAAAAATGCCTTCAATTTCTGAATATTGACTTTGTATCCTGCTATTTTCCCAAATTCACTTATCAGGTTGACTAGTTTCTGGTGGAGTCTATAGTATAGGGTTTTCTATGTGCACTATCATATCTGCAAATAGTGACTGTTTTACTTCCTCTTTTTCAATTTGTATGCCTTCTATTTTTCTTTCCTGCCTGATCACTGTGTCTAGGACTTCAAATACTATACTGAATAGAAGTGGTGAAAGTGGACATCCTTGTTTTGTTCCTGATCTTAGTGGGAAAGCTTTTAGTTTTTGCCTGTTAACTATGATGTTGGCTGCAGGTTTCTTGTACATGGCCTTTATTATGTTGAGGAATGCTCCCTCAACTCCCACTTTGCTGAGTGTTTTTATCATAAATGGGTACTGTGCATTATCAAATGCTTTTTCCACATCTATTGATATGATTATGTGATTATGTCTTTCCTTTTGTTTATGTGATGTGTTATGTTTATTGATTTGTGAATATCGTACCATCCTTTAATCCTTTGGATGACTCCCACTTGGTCATGGTGTATGATCTTTTTAAGGTGTTGCTGGATGTGGTTCGTCAATATTTTCTTGAGGGTTTTAGCATCTATGTTCATCAACAATATTAACTTGTAGTTTTCTTTGTTTGTTGTGTCTTTAGATGCTGACTTTGTAAAAAGTGTTTGGGAGTCTTCCCTCTTCTTGAGTTTTTCAGAATAGTCTAAGGATAGGGGCTAGCTCTTCTTTAAAAGTTTTGTAAAAACTCCGTGAACCCATCTAGTCCCGTGCTTTTGTGTGCTGGGAGTTTTGTGATTACAAGCAGAAATAATTTTAATTTCTCAGGGTTTTTGTTCATAAAGTGTCTGCCTTCACCACAGAATAACAATGATGACTATTCTTATTCCCAGATTACATGATAATTTTAAAAATAGTGTCCATATATAGAGTTTGTGTTCCATAATAAAGTAGAGGTGATTGTATCTCATAAAAAGAAGCGGCCAACACCACTGACATTTTCTAGTGGGTTCAGAGTAGAGTTTCTACTAGTAGCAAGAGTACTTCTTTTTGCTAAACTATGCCTTTCTGATGCTTGGAGAGTCTGAATAACTAGTGTGGGAAATTGTGATGTTTAGTTTTTAATAAATGCGTTGGGGTAACTATGGTTGGTAAAATTATGTAGATTTCAAGTGTACAATTCTATGATGCATTGCCTTGTATATTACATTGTTGCCTGCCACCAAAAGTCAAACCTTCTTTCACCATATATTTGACCCCCGTGACCCTTTACTACCTCTACCCTCCTTCCTTTTGGAAATCACCATACTGTTATCTGTGTCAATGAGTTTTTGTTAGTTTGTTTTGTTTATTCATTTATTGCTTTCAGTTTTATATCCCACATATGAGTGAAATCATATGGTACTTGACTTTTTCTGTCTGATGTATTTTGCTTAGTATGATATTCTCAAGTTCCATCCAGGGTGTTGAGGGACACTTGCTTGTTTCCATGTCTTGGCCAATGAATAATGCTTCAGTGAATATAAAGATGCATATGTCTTTGGAAACAAATGTTTTCAAGTTTTTCAGGTAGATACCCAGAAGAGGGGTTGCTGGGTCATCTGGTAATTCTATTGTTAATTTGTTGAGGATGGCTAATTTTAATCCATTTATCTACCTATCATATATTTTTATCTCTCTATCTATATATGTTTTAATTGGTTCTGTTTTCCTGGGGAATTCTGACAAATTTGTGAGAGCAAATGGTGGGCTCGGCACTGGAACTTTATCATCTTTACAAGTTAAAAATTTTAAACAGTTGAAGTTACATTCCACAATTAAATACTATCATAGTCACTATTTTCTCATTGTCTTGATCTAGAATCTGGTGGTGTAGAATAATTGTATATTAGGTCTGGCAAGACAGATAATTATCTATAACCCATTCTTTCCTGAATGAAAACAGTTGACTGGATAAGGTTATTAGATTTCTGGAATTTCCAGACATTAGCTCTATTTTCCCTGACTCATGAGCCTTAATGTCATTGGCAAAACTAAAACATGGAAGACCTTTACTTTGAAGACATTAAAATGTGATTTGCAGGGTCACTATTTATCAACTTATTTGCTGACTTATCTTGGCTTGGCTAAAAGAGGTATTTAACTGCTGAGGCACATAGCTAAGGCAATTGAAATTTGTGATATTTTTGTAAGTCACCTCTAACATAATTAAAATTAAGTCAATTATACATATATTCTGTACTACAGGTAATAAAGACAAGTAAAGTAGGTATTTCATTTGCTACACATACAAGCTGTTTTTTAGGTTCAAATATTATATGCATACACCTGGCAGGGCTGTCCAACCTGCAGCCCACAGGCTACATGAGGCCCAAGATGGCTATGAATGTGGCCTGACACAAAATCAGAAATTTACTTAAAATCTTTTTTGCTCATCAGTATTTGTTAGTGTTTGTGTATTTAATGTGTGGCCCAAGGCAACTCTTCTTCTTCCAGTGTGGCCCAGAGATGCCAGAAGTTTGGACACCCCTGATAGGGCTTTCATTGCATTCAGGCATGTGTTAAGCAACTGTCCAAAATCTAGAATAAATATGAGAAAAGCCATTTAATTTCATTGTTATCGGCCTTTTCACTTCTTGAATAAAGCTTATCTCTCCATTTAATCTGTGTACATTTTAAGCTTGAGGGAAATATACTTCAAGAAAGAAACAAGACTATCATGTCTATTCTTATAAAATTAAATTACCGCACCAATGACTAGCCTTTGAAATAGTTCTGAGACTAAAGTACTGTCATTAGATGAGTGTGATATTTTCAGAAACCTGACCAGTACTTCCACCTCTTTCCCCAACTAAAATTATTGCTTTGAATTTTCATTCATTTGTGTCTTAGTTTTCTAAAAGCATTTCAAAAATTTTGAAACTGATGCCTCTATACAACACCTACTGAACAAGTGATACTAAGGGGTTCCTTTTCTACCGCACTCTTATTCTTGGACATTATTTCTATAATTACTTTTTTTTTCATTCAGTAATTCACAGTATGCTTCATGATGGTTTTGCTATAATTGTTAAAATGTTTAAGTGTCTCTATGTTCACTTAGGACAGAAAACTGTCACATTTTATTTTGGAGTTTGGCCTGATTTTATTTTATATTAAAGTTCAGATAGTCTTCCATTGCATAAATTTGTTGTCTGATTATACTGAAGTAGTAACAGCAAGGATAGATGTTGTGTCCAGGAAAGAATTTTAATAACAGTAACAGAAATGTGGAGGTGAGTGAAATAAAAAAGTTAATAGAATTAATAGTGCTCTGAAGACAAGTCAAGTATTGTTCAACCTACCTTTTCCCTCAGAATACCATTTTGCCTTTATTTCAACATAAGTTGAAATGATCTTAGTACAAAGATCATAACATGCTGATAGGTTTTTAGTAAGAGAAAGTGCAAAGTTATTATTTTGTTCTATTTACCCAGAACACACACAGTAATAGTAATGAGAAAACAATTTCAATTGGAGGTTTGAATTTAAAACAGGTTGGTGATGGTATAAAGAAATATTAGCATTCTCTGCCAGGATTCTGAAAATAGTATTGCTATACTTTATAATTTGAACATAATCATGGAGTTTTTAGCAAGAAAAATTAAACTGATTGTAAAATAAGAATGTTTAATTTAACATTGTTGAGAAATTTTTGGCCTTTAAATTGATTAGTCTCACTTAAATATTAGTATTCATTACTAATTCTTTCCACATAATTCAATTACATTTGCCTCAAATTAAAATAATTTTTAGTTATTCTATCTTCAACATAGACATTACGGTTATTATAAAATAGGATACCTTTATGAATTGGAATGCCGTTATCATATTATGGCTAAATATGGCCCTCACATCTTTATTCCTAAGTCACCTTAAACCATTTATTCCCTGGTTTCAATTATATTAATGTTTTTAAAACTCCAATTGCAAGAGTAATAATTCACAGGAGAAATCATGGAAAATGTAAATGAATTAGGCTTTTTTTTTCTGAGCCATTCAAAAATCCCTTGAGGGTTCTGATGACATTTTTAAACCTGTCTTATGGCCTATGTCTTCAGAGAACCTGACAAAAAACTCTCTTGTTAACCCATGAAAATATAGAGAAGAGATTGAATGTTTAAATAAATAAAAACATCAATAGTTTTATGTCAAGCTCAATGCCATCTATTGAAACAGTTTAAATTTGTCAATGTCGTGCTCAAGAGATAGGAGGCCTATACTGAGCATAGTAAATTGTTACCTTCCTCGGGTGTGACGTTACCTTTATCTCTCATGAAACATAAAGACCTTTTTATTGGGCAACCAAGTCAGACCAAAATCTCTTATTGAATAGGGCCCCCATGTGTATGTCAGCAATGGCCATTTGAACTCCGGGATAGGATTTTACAACTCCTGTTGTCATCATATCTAATATCTAAATATATATCTAAATATTGTGTATTTTTATCTATCTATTTTCCTATCTTTCTAATATCTTGGGTTTTATGGCTCTTTAATATATGTTCTATTTGGTATTTTAGTTTGGAGTAATTTCATTGGTTCAGTTCAATATCTTTTAGAAAGAGCTAGTTCCTTCTTATGAAACAATTGGCCAGATAAAAAAATAGAGAGAGGGAGAAGGGAGGGGCATCCTTCTAGAGGCTCTGGGGAAGAATCAATTCCATGTTTCTCTCCTAGCTTGTGATGGCTACCCGCTATCCTTGCATTCCTTGGCCTATAGACATTATCCCTCCAATATCTGCCTCCATCTTTATGTAACCTTCACCCCTCCACAGACTCTGTGTCTCAAATCCCCTCTCCTTTTTTTTTTTTTTCACAGACACCTGTTTAAAGGACTGGGGATAATTTTGTGCAGGTGATCCTTTACCTTTGCGGCCTGCACATAGTCTGGGCCCCTGATCCTGGGCACACCTCTCTGACCTCTGCCCTATGTCTGCATCTCTGTCCATGAGTTCCTGATCATTTTCAGCATGGGATACAATTGGTTTAGACTTCTATGTGAGAAAGATAAAAAAGACCTAAATTGAATTCATCTAAGTTTTCAACCTTATGAAATACCTATCAAAAAAAGTCTCATCTTGTTATGAGTTTCCACCATAAGCAACACAGTTCTGTTCAGTTCACTGGTGAGTCACTGTGTTTAATATACTCACCATGGTTTATGACTGGCATTGACAAAACAGGGTGTATGCAGAGAGATTAATTAGTGCCTCTGAGGGGGGCAAGAATAGTGCAAAGAATTAAGGGTTATAGCACAGAAAAGAGAATACACATCAGAAGATATTAAATTATTTTTTTTAACTTGAAACACTTCCAAGGAGTTGGAGTGAGAGTTAAATATTTTCTATGAGAGGACAGAGACCTAATTGTTTTATTTAATATTGCCAGTATCACTGACCATACATTTATGATTATAAATTTATCACTGTTTTGCATTTCAGAAATCAGGGTGGGCTTAGCTATTTTCTTTTCTTGGATCTGGAAGAGAATCCATGCCCAGGCAACTTGGGCTTATTGTCAAGGTTCCCTTCTGTGTAGTTTGGGATTGAAGTCCTTCTCTCCTGGCTGCCTTTCAACTGGAGATTGTCCTGAACTTCTAGAGGCCTCCTGCAGTCCAGGGCCTGTCTCCCTCATCCTCAAAACCAGCAAAGGTAAGTTGATGGTTCAAATCTTTCTGACCTTTACTTCACCTTACGTCTTTTACCCTCAGCTGCAGAAAATTTTCTGCTTTTAAGGCCTCATGTTAACAGCTTGGACCTACCCTAATAATTCATGACAATCTACCCATCTCAAAATCCTTAACTCTGTTCACATCTGCAAAGACCTTTTCATATGTAACCAAATATATTTACAGGTTCTGAGATTTAGAAAGTGGACATTTTTACAGGGTCACTTTGTTGCCACAATCATAAATATTAGTTTCAGAAAAGCAGCTTTTGGTTCAATAAAAATATTCTGACAGTGGGATTTTAGTCTTTAAAAAGGCACTCTCTTTACCAGAAGTGTTAATTTTTTAGGACTTGGAGAGACAACTATTCCTGTATGCTGGTCCATTACAGGGCTTTTATTTCAATTCTATGATATATATGATTCAGCATAGTAAAATCCCTCTAAGTAATTATGACCTTTCCTCACTCTTTTAATAATTTCAAAATCTGTCCACATCTTTAAGAATGTACATTTCTTGCAGTGTTCCTTATATTTATTTTCATGCCTTTGCTACACTTATTTAAGAGATCAGGAGAGTGTTATTCTTCTAATCATAGGTCTGGGGTCAAAGGCAAGTGGGATTCCAAGTTCCCCCAGTCTGATTCACCCCCATCCTGAAACTCACCTTAAATATAAATTAGTCTTTTCCAACATGAAAAAAAGGAGGGGAGACTTACAAATTTGCCATGAGTTTAATTTTTAAATCAGCTTTCAAATATTTCACTTTTATTTTATCTAAGCATCGTCTTGCATTGTATGGTTGCAGAACAATAAGCAGAGAAGAATAATTATATGTGCAAAAAACCTCCAGACTTGTAATTCTATCACCAACTGTTTATAACAGTACACATTATTTCTTAAAATAACACTGAAATAAATCTCTAGAAGATGAACTCCTAACATTTCTATTGTCAATTCACAAGTTAAAAAAAATACATTATTGACACTGGCAATAATAATTCTGGGAAAGAAAGTGATAACCTTTAAAATGTCAAGCTGTTTAAACTTTTTCAAATAAAAAAAACATACTATTAGTGGGGGATTGTCAAGAATATTTAACTAATAAGAGCTCTCCCGGAACATGCTGACGAGAGGTTGACAAGCTCAGAGTCAGAGCGATGCAGCTTAGAACCTTGTAGCAATTATCGATGGAAGTCCTATAATGGTCTTCTAAATGTTGTGTTTGCAGGAAGAATGGGAAGAGATGCCTTCATGAGATACAGGGTGCCTCTGTGTGGGGACTCCAGATTGTGACTGCTATTAATAAGTGGTGGCAGATGAATAGGTTATATCACCAAACCAGAATTACGAAAATTTTAGAAATTTTGCAGTGGACCTTCAAATTGTTTTTATATAAAAATACCAAGACTCCTTGCCTAACATGTAAATTGTTTGGCGCTGAATCAAATCCTGGTTCATTTTGTTTTCCATTTTGGAAGGATTTGCATATTGCACAAGACAATGAACAGCTGAACTGAAATGAACACAAACTGTGATTTCAAGACTCCATCTCCACGGCACATAATGAAGCTGAAATAAAAAAGGAAACAAAACATATGTCCTGTCAGTTGACTGTCAGAGTGTTTATTTGTTTCTCTAAAAAGAGTACTCAGATAATAGCAGTAAAACAGTTTTTCACTTGTAATGTTGTTTAATAAATGATATGGGTGAACTAGGATATTTTTCATTTATAACACAGATAATTCCAAAAGTTCTTTCGTGCTTCTAAGGAAGTCAGAAAACCTTTTCTTCAAATTGTCTTATTAATAGCAGAAGGTAAACGAAGTTAAACTATTTATGAAAAAAGTTCCACTACTGGGATTATACCCTAAGAGCCCTGAAAAACCAATTCAAAAGAACCTATGCACTCCAATGTTCATAGCAGCACAATTCACAATAGCCAAGTGCTGGAAACAACCTAAGTGCCCATCTACAAATGAGTGGATCAAGAAACTATGGCACATTTACACAATGGAATTCTACGCAGCAGAGAGGAAGAAGGAGCTTATACCCTTTGCAACAGCATGGATGGAACTGGAGAGCATTATGCTAAGTGAAGTAAGCCAGGCGGTGAGGGATAAATACCATATGATCTCACCTTTAACCGGAACATAAACAACAAAAGCAAAAAGCAAGCAAAACTTAACCAGAGACATTGAAATTAAGAACAATCTAACAATAGCCAAGGGGGAGGGGGAGGGGACAATGGGGAGAAGGGTTTTCAGGAACCACTATAGAGGACACATGGACAGAACCAAGGGTGGGGAGGGAGGCAGGGAAGGGAGGTGGGATTGGAGGGGGAAGGGAGGGGAGAGTATGCAGAAACTGTAATTGAATAACAATAAAGTAAAAAAAAAATGAAAAAACAAACAAACAAACAAACTGACAGTGACCAGAGGGGAAGGAGGAGGAGGATAATGGGGGCAAGAAGGGGAAGGGCAAGCAAAGGAACACCAATGGAGGACTCATGGGCATGGACTGTGAAGGGATTGATGGTGAGAGTTGGGGGATGGAGCAGGAGAGAGCAAGGGGAGAAAGGTGGACAACTGTAACTGAACAACAATAAATAAAAAAATCAACTTCAGCATCAAAAAAAAAAAAAGAAAAAAGTAAAGTAAATGAATAAAATAAACTTGAAAGAAATAGAAGATCCTAATGTGTGCTTCTGTACTTGAATTTCTAGGCCAGTAATGTGTGATGTAAATGAAAGCAGACTGGTGTTGATCGACCTAAAATATCTTTATATCATTTGCTTTAACTGGCTTCCAACCTGGTAATGATATCAGTGAGAACGCATGATTCTTGTCATTGATGAATGAAAAAGCGGGAGGACTGAAGTTCACCAAGCCTTAGAGGTATTCCCATAACAAAAACCAACAAAATGAATGATTTTATCACCACACTTAGAACCCTCTCTTTGTTCAGAAAATACTTTTATAGTTTGAGGGTCTAGCGGTACAAATTATGAACAGGAAAGCATATGAGGCAACTAATTTTACATAGTAGAGATGCTTGCTTCTAAATTATAGTCAGGTGTATTGTAGCAGGTCATTATCATTCTCAGGATGCCCTCTTGAAGGAAGGAAAGATCTTTATTTCACTTTGCAGATGCAGGCCCTGGATTCTTTTGCCATTTCTCTTGGCATTCAGCTCACAAACTGTATGTCTAATATTCTCTTTCTTCATTTTCTCAGTATATGTTGAGGCCCCAAACATGCTAGTTTTGATTTAAATTCTTGTCCTCATTGAATGTGAATTTTGTTGTTAGAGCCACTTAATACACTTAATATTTTTCTCCATTTCCTAACACAATGCTGTCTTTCCTTGTCTCTTCCATTGCTTCTCTCTATCAACATACAGCATTTGTGTTTGATTATCCTTGCCTGTCTTCTAAATTTTGTCCTAATTTTATTTTTAATTCACAAGGAGAATATGGTTCACTTCTTTACATTACAATATTATATACCTAATATACATTAATTCTTAATGGAAAATCATTCCTGGATACCTCTCTTAGGAATGTCCCAGAGGAATTTTGCTAACATCCACATGAGTGTTATTGGAGCTTTAAGGATAAAGATAGAATATATAAGTTATACCTTTAGTTTTGTGCCAAATTAGTATCATGTTTCCTATTCTACAAACACTTAAGAATTTAATTGCCAGTTTGTAATTTTCCAAAGTTCTCTTTGGTTTCTGGAAAAGTTACAGAGAGTGTTCAATGTGGCTGCCATTCAGCTTTTCCCATGAGTGACTGGAATGAGCAGTTTCAATTAACATTCACTTTCCCTAGGTCAACCTCAATGTACAGTAACATGAGTAAGAAAATAAACGACTCTTGGTTTAAGATTGGGAATGTTTGTTACCCCAACACAAGTTAGTCTATGTTGATAGTTAATATACTAGAAATAGATTAATGGTAATATAGCTATTAAGTGAAAGAGCTTGTATTTGAACTATTTTTAATATCAGAGTCTTTGCTTGTAATCCTACATCATATAGCTCCTCTGTAAATATGGTAACTACAGTACAGGATAAATCTATAAATTATGAGAAGATATTCTATAGTGAATTAATAACACCCATCATTACAGGTGTTACTGTCAAAGTATGTATTAAACAGACTTAATAAGTATTTTTGTGAAACTTAATGATAAATCTCATGAAAGAATGTATTAAAAACCCATAGAAGCTCAAGAAGTTTGTAGACTAGACAGGTATATTCCATTGAAATTAAAAAGTGATGTTTCAATGTCTAATGTTCTTAAGTACCAGCTCGGTTTCATCTCTGTTTCATGGACAATATTAACTGTCATACTTCAAGTTTCTATACTGTACTGTAGAATTGACATGCAAAGGTGGTGAAAAGCATCTACGGAGCTGGCACTCTGAAGACTGCTTCCACCAAGTTTCTTCTCAGGACTCTTCCAAATCACAGAAATAATTTAAAAGCATATTAAAAAATGCAGAAGTAGGTAACCAGTTTAATAAAGGAAAATGGAAAGGTAAAATGAAAATTGAGCTGACAAATTAGACTAATAAAACTTAAATTAAAGGAAACAACTTTGATTTTGCAAAGTTTAAATATTTCAAATTGTATGGATAGAGATTTTGTAAGTTTTTAAAAAAGTTGTTGCTGACTCTCTTTTCTAAAAGACTTATCTTTTTTCAGTAACAAATTATGGAATGTAGGAAAAGTAAGAAGGTGTCATTTACAACAAGAGAGATAGCTGACATATTCTGTACAGTCAGAAAAAATAGCTGGAGACACATTAATGTGACATGTCTTAAAATGGAATGCTCAACAAGAGCCTCAGGATTCAATATTTTTGAATCTTATTAAGTAATAGTTTGTACTTTGCAGCAATTTTATACTTGTTTTTTCAAATACTTAGTTGCAAAAAGATAATCATTATCTCTATTCTAGAGATGTGAAAGAACTACAACTAAATTGGTACAAGCTTTTAAAGCTAAATATAAATTGAAATAAAACCAAAGAATGCATATTTTAATCCTGAACCTAGAAGACAATTTTAATTCAACTTGTACATTTTCTTGATCATGATAAACAATCATACATCATAAAGTAACTTTTCAAATACTTTTCAATACCTATCTTAATTCCAGGCATATTTTATTTTGTCTATTCAGTTGCATTAAATTTCAAAATTTTAAATAAATGCTCTATGATCACTCTTAAAAGAGGTACGTTTAATCGTGAACTTTAATGAAGATTATTTTTTATTAGTTAGACATTTCAGCAAAGCCAATTTTCAGACATCTTATAGACAAAAATGAATACTTAAAATATTTTTTATTTATTATTACTTAGAGCTCTAAAATTATTATATTAAATGCTATGGAAAGTTTCTTTGTTTTTCCATGCTGTTGTAATTGATCTCCCAAAACCTAAAAGTGCATGTACATGAAGACTGAATACATAATGACATCAATTACATTAATCAGAGTAGTTTAGCCACTCTGTTATTTTGACTTTAAACATATGTGCCATGAATAAATATTTACTAGGCTGAATGTTCAAAGTGATCGTTTAAGAAGATGATAGTGTTATAATTTAAAATGTTCAGAGTGGTTGGAAGATGGTAGACAGGGAACTGGGAGCTGAACCTACTTACTTGCGCACCCAGCTAGAACACCTAGCCAATCTTCTGAAGAACAGAGTGAACAGCCAACCGAATCCCAGCTTATATGAAGTGTGGAAGTCAAAGATTGCAGAGGACATTTCCTTACCAACGGTAAGGAAATTTTGTAGGTGGATGGGAAAGTCACTGGGCCCTGTGCCTGAATCCAAGGTAGTGGCTGTAGTCTGGGTCCCTGCTGCTTTGGAGGAGAGCCAGGTCAGGGATTCTAGCAAGATTCTTAACAGGTCTTGCTCTCCCAGACCAGGAAAACCACTCCCACCTAGGAGAGATCTGTATGCTTGAAGTCACTGGGGGAATAAAGACACAGTGGGAGACACAGCAGGAGGCATTCCCTGGTTTGGACTGTGGTCGCTGGCTCGACAATACCAGAGAAACTGGAGAGCAGGAGAAGCCTGGAGATGGGAGAGGAGTTGGGCTATGATTGACCATGACCCAGAGAGTCTTGGGACTAATAGGAGGGTTGGTCTGTGTGAAAAGCCTGGTGCTTGTTAAAAATGGGAACCTGAAACCAAGGGGAAGTCACTCAAAACAAACAAACAAACAAAAAACCCCAGCAGGCAGCCACAGTGTAAGGACTTCTCTATCTCAGTAACCAGGCCAGCAAAGAGGGAGGAGGAGGAGTGCAGGTTGCTCCTAACTAGTGCACCTCACGGGTGGCACAACATGGTGGATTAAAGACACCAGCCTGGCACAGATGGATAATTTCAGCCACACAGCACTCAGAAGGATTAGGCTGGAGGCTGGGGAAATCTGAATATTGCAGCCCAGACCTAGGCCCCATCATTGAAAAACCACGGGAAAGGAAAAAACTGAAGTTCAGCCCCACTCTGCCTGCAGCAGATGGGAAGACCAGAACTGGCTTGGCAGTTTAAAGTCACCAAGATGCTTTTTCCCCCGCTAAGTGTGAGACAATAAGACCTGCAGTTGTGAAAGGACCAAAGGACCAAAGACAGAACCAGGGAGAGATCAAAAGGCTAATGCCAACTGGGGAAACAGACAAATTTCACTTTGCTATCCTACAGAGGTTGCATTTTATTTTTTATTTTTATTATTGTTTTTTGTTACTTTTACTTCTATTTTATTATTTCTTTATTTTTATTTCTTATTTCTCTTCTTGCTGTTTAGTTTTTTTGTTTTGTTTGTTTGTTTAATTGCATTGTTTGACTGGTTCTATTTGTCCTACCTTTCACATTGTATTTTAATTTTTCTTCTCTCATTTCACTTGTACTCCAATAACACACTATTCTTGGTCTTGTACTTTCTATTCTTTTTATTCAAATAATATATTTCTTGTCATATTATTGCTGTTCATGTATTATTCTAAATAATTGTTGTTCCATATTATTGTAAATTCTACACAGCACCCCTCCCTGGTCTTAGACCATTTCATTTTCTTACTGAGCTTTACTACTGTTGTGGTTATCTTTATTCTCTTACACACTATGCCTAGTTTCTATCCCTTACTGTTACTATATCTCACCATCTAAATGCATACAAGTGCTCTATTTTCTGGATTCAGCTCACATTCCTTCTCCCATCTAATCTCCTTTTCACCTTTTATAAAAAGTGGCTAACTGGGTGAAATATCAGTTATCACTGTACTTCTCCAAGGATCTACTATCTGTTATCTACTTGTTGATACTTTAAATCCAATAGGAGACTCTCCTTCTGTCTTGTTCTGTTTCACATTCATCCTGACACTGATCACATACAAATGAATATGGTAGTTGTGAACACCAATAAACCCTTTGGAAGAGAGAACCCACCAACAAAGGAACCACCAACAGGTAAAACCCAAGTACAACAAGAGAGCCTACAAAAATGGAAGAAAGGGAAACCCTAGAGCATCCAGACAAGGAGATCCAAGAGACCACACCACTGAATCCCACAGAACTCCTACTATAGAAGCTCATCCTACAAAGACAGCTAGCAAAACAGAGCATCAGGAATCACAGAAACAAACAAACAAAAAAGAGTCTCCTAAAATGGGGAGACAAAGAAAGAACCTGCAATCAAAAGGAATGGAAGGCTCCCCACTAAAAGAGCTAAGTGAAATAAAGGCAAACAAACTATCAGATATAGAATTCAAAAGAATGGTTATAAGGATACTCAAGGAATTCACAGAAAACTACAAGGAACTGAGTGACAGCTACAACAATATGAAAAATGAAATAGAAAGTAAAAACAAGAAACAGGAAGAAATGAAGTGTATAATTCCTGAAATAAAAAACACACTAGAAAGTATTACAAGCAAGCATGATGAAGGAGAGGACCAAATTAGTGAACTGGAAGACAAAGTATAAAGAAACATACAGGTAGAGCAGCTCCATGAAAAAAAGACAAAAAATATGAAGACAGATTATGGGAACTGCAAGATAACATGAAATGCAACAACATTCGAATCATAGGAATACCATAAGGACAAGAAAAGGAGCATGGAATAGAAACCCTGTTTGAAAAAATAGTGAAAGAAAACTTCCTGAACCTGGAGAGGGGAAAAGCCACTCAAGTTCAGGAAGTACAGAGGGTCCCAATCAAGATGAACCCAAAGAGGCCTACTCTAAGACATATCATAATTAAAACAACAAGTTTTAAAGACAAAGAGAGAATCTTAAAAGCAGCAAGGGAGAAACAAGAAGTAACATACAAGGGAGGTCTGATAAGACTAACAGATGATTTCTCAACAGACACACTGTAGGCCAGGAGAGAATGGTAAAAAATATTCCAAACAATGAAAAGCAAAGGGCTGCAAATGAGACTATTCTACCCAGTGAGGCTTTCAATTAAAATGGAAGGCAAAAATGAGGAGTTTCCCAGACAAAATAAGGCTGAAAGAATATATTTCCGCCAAACCAGTGCTGCAAGATATGCTAAAGGGATTGCTATAAAAAGAGGAAAAAAGGGTAAGAGAGAGAGGAACACAGGTAAAAAGAGGGTAAAATGGCAATAAATAAGCACCTATCAATAATAACCTCAAATGTTAATGGATTAAATGCTCCAATCAAAAGACATAGAGTACCTGAATGGATAAGAAAACATGATCTACATATATGCTGCCTACAAGAGGCCCACCTCAGAAAAAAAAAGACCTGCGCAGACTAAAAGTAAAGTGTTAGAAGAAAATATAATGCAAATGGGCGGGGAAAAAAGTGGCTGTAACAATACTTATATCAGGCAAAATAGACTTCAAAACAAAAGCCATAAAAAGACACAGAAGGGCACTTCATAATACTAAGTGGACCAATCCATCAAAAAGAGATAAACATTGTAAACACACATGTACCAACATAGGAGTACCCAAATATATAAATAAAATCTCGAAGGACTTCGAGAAGCGTATAGACAACAACACATATATACTAGGGGATTTTAAAACCCCACTGTCAAAAATGGGTAGATCTTCCAAACAAAATATCAGCAAAGATATTGCAGCATTGAACACTGCCATATATCTAATGGACTTCAATGATATATATAGAGCCTTTCACCCCAAAGAACCTAAAAACACCTTCTTTTCAAATGCACATGGAACATTTTCAAAGGTAGACCACATGATAGACACAAAACAAGCCTCAACAATTTCAAGAAAATTAAATTATATCAAGCATTTTCTCGTACCCAAGGGCCTGAAATTAGAAAACAATCTCAAGGATAAAACTAAAAAATATTCACATTCATGGAA
Organism: Micronycteris hirsuta; assembly: GCA_004026765.1. Classification (NCBI taxonomy): domain Eukaryota; kingdom Metazoa; phylum Chordata; class Mammalia; order Chiroptera; family Phyllostomidae; genus Micronycteris; species Micronycteris hirsuta. The sequence goes on along the minus strand of PVJI01022595.1, from coordinate 4,230 downwards.
ATTGAGTAGCATACTATTAAACAATGAGTGGGTTAAGAATGAAATGAAAGAAGAAATCAAAGAGTCTCTGGTAACAAATGAAAATGACCACACAAGACTACAAATCCTATGGGACACAGTGAAGGCATTCCTGAGAGGGAAGTTCATAGTGATACAGGCCTATCTAAAAAAGATAAAAACATTTCAAATAAACAACCTAACTCTACATCTATAAGAACAGGAGGAATAACAACAAACAAAGACCAGAATGAGTATAAGGAAAAAATAGCCAAAATCAGAGCAGAATTAAATGACATAGAGACTAAAGAAACAATTCAAAGGAACAATAGTCCAGGAGCTGGTACTTTGAAAGGGTAAACATATTAACAAGCCTTTAACCAGATTCATTAAGAAAAAAAGAGAGAGGACCCAACTAAATAAAATTAGAAACAAAAGAAGAGAAATTACAATTGATACCAAGGAGATACAAAGGACTGTAAGAGATTATTATGAACAACTATATGCCAAGAAATTGAAAACAAGGGTGAAATGGACGAATTTTTAGAAAAACATAATATCCCAAAACTGAATGAAGAAGTAGAAAGCTTGAACAGACCAATAACAGCTGGTAACATCAAGCAGTAATCAAAAAACTCCCAACACACAAAAGCCCAGGACTGGATGGTTTCACAAAGGAATTTAACAAAACATTTAAGGAAGTGCTAACTCCTATCCTTCTCAGACTTTTCCAAAAAATCCAAGAAGATGGAGGACTCCCAAACTCTTTTTACAAAGCCAGCATCATCCTAATTCCAAAACCAGTAAAGACACAAGAAAGAAAGAAAACTACGGGCCAATATCACTAATGAACATAGACACTAAAATCCTCAACAAAATATTGGCCAGCCATATCCAGCAACATATTAAAAAGATCAGATACTATGATCAAGTGGGATTCCTCCAAAGGATGCAAGGATGGTATAACATTCACAAATCAATGAACATAATATATCACATAAACAAAAGGTAAGATAAAAATCACATGATCATGTCAATAGAAGTGAAAAAAGCATTTGATAAGGTACAACAACCATTTATGATAGAAACACTTAGCAAAGTAGGAATAGAGGGAACATTCTTCAACCTAATAAAGGCCGTATATGAGAAACCTATGGACAACACATTCAACAGGCAAAACATAAAAGCTTTCCCACTAAGATCAGGAACAAGACAGGGATGTCCACTTTCACCACTTCTATTCAATATAATATTTGAAGTCCTTGCCATAGCAATCAGGCAAGAAAGAAACATAGAAAGCGATAAAACTGGAAAGGAGGAAGTAAAACGGTCACTGTATTCAGTTGATATGGTAGTGTACATAGAAAACCCTATAGACTCCACGCACACACACAAACACACACAAACACACCCTACTTGACCTAATAAGTGAATTTGGCAATACAGCAGGGTTAAAAGTCAATATTCAGAAATCAAAAGAATCTTTACACACCAGCAATGAAAGATCAGAATCAGAAATCAGGGAAAAAATTGCATTTGCTACAGCAATAAGAAAAATAAAGTACCTAGGAATGAACCTTACCAAGGAGGTTAGAGACCTGTACTCAGAAAACTACACAACGCTGAAGAAAGAAATTAAGGAAGACGCACATAAATGGAAGCATACACCATGTTCATGTATTGGAAGAATCATCATCATCAAAATGTCCATATTACCTAAAAGTAATTTATAGATTGAAAAAAAATCCCTATTAAAATATCAGTGACATATTTCAGATATAGAATAAACATTTGAAAAATTTATATGGATCCATAAATGACCCTGAATAGCTGAGGCAATACTGAGAAAGAACAAAGCAGGAGGGATCACAATATCTTATATCATACTATATTATATGGCCACTGTAATAAAAAAAAGTATGGTACTTCCCTGGCCAGTGTGGCTTAGTATACTGAGTGCTGGCTTGCGAGCCAAAGGGTCGCCAGTTTGATTCCCAATCACGGCACATGCCTGAGTTGCAGGCCAGATCTTCAGTAGGGGGTGTGCAAGAGGCAGCTACACATTAATGTTTCTCTCCCTATCTTTCTCCCTCCTTCCACTCTGTCTAAAAAATAAATAAATAAAATCTGTAAAAAATAGTTTTAAAAAAAGCCCAGTATGGTACTGGCATAAGAACAGACACATCGACCATTTGAACAGAATAGAGAACCCAGGAATAAACCCAAGTCTCTATGATCAATAAATATTTGACAAAGGGGACAGCAACATATAATGGAATAAAAATAGCATCTTCAGCAAATGGTGTTGGGACATCTAGACAGCTACCTGAAAAAAAAAAAAGAAAGAAAGAAACTTGATCAGCAACTTATACCTTCCAGAAAAAGAAAGTCAAGGTGAATAAAATATTTAAATATAAGTTATGATACCATAAAAGTCCTAGAGATGAACGTAGGCAGGAAAATCTCATGTATTACAGGCAGCAGTATTTTCACCAATATGTCCCCTAGAGCAAGGGGCATAAAGGGGACCTCATCAAAACAAAAAGCTTCTGCATGGCTAAAGAAAACAGCATTAAAACAAAAAGAGAACCAACTATATGGGAAAACATGTTTGCGAATAATACCTTGGAGAAGGGTTTGATCTCCAAAATATATAAGGAATTCACATGACTCCACCCCAGGAAGACAAACAACCTAATTTTAAAAATGGGCAAAGAACTTGAACAGACACTTTCCCAAGGAGGACGTACAGAGGGCCCAAAGAGACATATGAAAAGATGCTCAGTATTACTAGCTATCAGAGACATGCAAATTAAAACCACAGTGAGATAACATTTCACAGCAGTCAGAATGGCCATCATAAACAAGTCAACAAACAAGTCTTGTAGAGGTTGTGGTGAAAAGTGAACTTTAGTGCACTGTTGGTGGGAATGCAGACCAGTACAACCACTGTGGAAAACAGTATGGAATTTCCTCAGAAAACTAAAAATGGGACTGCCTTTTGACCCAGCAATCCCGCTGCTAGGATTATACTTTAATGATCCCGAAACATCAATTCAAAAGTACCTATGCACCCCAAAGTTCATAGCAGCGCAATTTACAATAGCCAAGTGCTGGAAGCAACCTAAGTGCCCATCAGTAAGTATGTGGATTAAAACACTGTAGTGCATTTATATAATGGGATACCATGCAGCAGAAAGAAAGAAGGAACTCCTACCTTTGTGACAGCATGGCTGGAACTAGAGACTATTATGCTAAATGAAATAAGCCAAATGGTGAAAGACAAATATCATATGATCTCACCTATAAGTGGGACCTAATCAACAAAACAAACAAGCAAGACAAACACAACCAGAGACATTGCAATAGTGAACAAACTGACAGTAACTAGAGAGGAAGGGCGAGAAGGATAATAGGGGATAATAGAAGGGAGGGCCATCAAGGAACATGTATAAAGGACATACAGACAAAGCTAAAGGGGATAGGATTGATGATGGGAGGCAGGAATGTGTAGGGAGGGGTGGACATGGTGGGGTGAAAATGGAGACAACTGTACTTAACAATAAAAATTAGTTAATTAATTAAAGTAAAATAAAGTTTTCATTACTGGTACTTGATGTGAGTTATATATAGGAAATCATAAAAACTCAACCAATAAAACTTTTAGAACTAATTAATAAATTTAATAATGTTGCCATCTGTAAAGTAAACATACAGAAATCAGATGGCTTTCTATATACTAACAACAAAATATTTGAAAAAGAATTAAAGAAAACATCCCATTTGAAAGAATATCAAAAGCAACAAATACTTAGGAAATCATTTATCCAAGGAAATAGAAGATTTGTACAATGAGAACACTAAGAATTTGATGAAAGGAATTGAAGAGGGCACAAACAAATGCAAAGGTATCCAATGATCACAGATCAGAAGAATTGTATGCTAAAATATTCACACTACCTAAATCCATCTATAGATTCAATATAATCCCTATCAAAATTCTAATGTCACTTTCCAGAAATAGAAAAAAATGTCCTAAGATTTGTAGGGAACCAGAAAAGATCTAAAAAAGATAAGTAATCTTGAGAATGAAAGTGAGAGACATCATACTTCTTAATTTCAAAGTATTCTAGAAAGCTTTAGTAAATAAGAATGGAATAAAAGAGAAAAATAGACCAATAGAACAAAATGGAGAGTGAAGGTGGGAAAAATCCACACTTACACTTAATAATA
>PVJI01022594.1:0-25016 GCA_004026765.1 Micronycteris hirsuta | reverse complement strand
TTTGCAACAGCATGGATGGAACTGGAGAGCATTATGCTAAGTGAAGTAAGGCAGGCAGTGAGGGACAAATACCTTATGATCTCACCTTTAACCGGATCATAACCAACAAAAGCAGAAAGTAAGCAAAACATAACCGGAGACACTGAAATTAAGAACAGTCTAACAATAGACAGGGGATAGGGGAGAGGGGACAATGGGGAGAAGCATTTTCAGGAATCACTGTAGAGGACACATGGAAGAACTAAGGGGGAGGAGGGAGGTTGGGGGGGTGAGACGGGAGGGAAAGGGAGGGGGGAGGGGAGAGGCTGCAAATAACTGTAATTAAACAAAAAAAATTAATTAAAAAAAAATCAAAGCGAAGCAAATCCTTTTATCTAACACTTTAGCACGGATTTCTGAACCCGTCTAAACCTCAGAGGGTGTCCTTGTAATCATCAGCCCTAGGTCTCTTGTATTATGTTGTTCCAAGGGAGGTCACTTTCCAAACAGCTAACAATCTTGTTCACTGGAAATATGGGGAACCTACATTTTCAACGTTTTAACCTTTTTCTGAGAGTGAGTGGGATGTGTTTACTGCGATCCTATTTGAGGTTGTATCGGTTCTATCACAAGTTGTTTTTAAAAGTAATATGAAAGTGCTCAAGGATTTATCTGACAAAAGACTCTTGGTATTAGAAGTGTGCTCTCTGAAGGAAATCAGCCAGTTTCTGCAGCCTGGAGGAGGGGTCAGTTAGGACAAGCCCCCTCCCCCCCTAGAGGGCAGATCTACCCCAGCAAAGACAAGTGCCTAGTCCATTAAACAGTCCCTTTGCAAGGTGTCTTCACTCATTTTCCATTGCCCAGTGAGCATTTGGTTCTAGAAAGGAGTGATAATTTCCTTGCTGAATCTTTAAAGGCATGATGCATTTTAATTTGATAGAACCATAAACAATGGAACGCTTACCACTGAGGGACAGGAAGAAGGAGTACTGTTCATCTGACATAAATCACCAGCTAGCACTTGATGCAAAAGTTCAATAAATACAGCGACTCGAAAATTTTAGTTTTTTAATGAGGTTGTTATATAGAATAATTTCTAACATCAGAATAATTGTGCTTAATGTGTTCATTTTTCTCCAGCTCATCTAGAATAGTTCTGGAAAAGTTGTTTCCTTAGATTATTCGGATGTCATGCACTTAAAATAAAAACATGATGTAAATAAAAACTATGGTGTTTTACGTGACAAAAAAAAAAAGAAAGAAACAGAAATCAGGAAAAAAATTCCATTTGCTAGAGCAACAAGAAATATAAAGTACCTGGAAATAAACCTAACCAAGGAGGTAAAAGACCAATACTCAGAAAACTACACAACACTGAGGAAAGAAATTTAGGAAGACACAAACAATTTGGAAACATATATTGTGTTCAAGGATTGGAAGAATTAACATCATCAAGAAGTCCATACTACCCAAAGCAATTTATAGATTCAATACAATCCCTATTAAAGTACCAATGACATATTTCACAGATATGGAACAAACGTTTCAAAAATGTATATGGAACCATAAATGATCCCGAATAGCCACAGCAATTTTGAGAAATAAGAACAAAACAGGTGGGATCACCATACCTGACGCCAAACTATATCACAAAGCCACTGTCATCAAAACGGCATGGTACTGGCATAAGAACAGAAAAGCAAATCAATGTAACAGGATAAAGAGCCCAGAAATAAATCCTTGTCTCTATTGTCAATTAATATTTGACAAAGGGGGCAGAAGCATAAAATGTAATAAAATTAGGCTGTTCAAGAAATGGTGTTGGGAAATCTGGACAGCTATGTGCAAAAAATGATACTCTACCACCAACTTATAACATACACAAAAATAAACTCATGATGGATAAAAGACTTAAGTATACATTGTAATACCTTAAAAGTCCTTGATGAGAACATAGGCAGGAAAATCTCAGATATTCCATGCAGCAACATTTTCACCAATATGTCCTCTAGAGGAAATAACATAATGAAAAGAATAAACAAATGGGACTTCATCGAAATAAAAGCTTCTTCACTGATAAAGAAAACATTAGCAAAATGAAAAGGGGACCCATTTTATGGGAAATATATTTGCCAATGATATGTCAGAGAAGGGTTTGATCTTCAAAATATATAAAGAAATCACACTACTCCACACCAGGAAGACAAACAATCCAATTACAAAATGGGCAAAGAACCTGAACAGACAATTCCCAAGGAGAAAATACAAAGGATTCATACACATATGAAAAAATGCTCAGTATCACTATCCATTAGAGAGAGATGTAAATTAAAACCACAACGAGATCACACTTCACACTGGTCAGAATGGCCGTCATAAATAACACTACAAGCAACAAGTCCTGTTGAGCTTGTAGTGAAAAGGGAACCCTAGTACATTGTTGGTGGGAATGTAGACTAGTGCAGCCACTGTGGAAAACAGTATGGAATTTCCTCAGAAAACTAAAAATGGAACTGCCTTTTGTCCCAGCAATTCTACTCCTGGGATTGTACCCTAAGAATCCTGAAACACTAATTCAAATAATCTATGCACCCCAATGTTTACAGCAGCATAATTTACAATAGCCAAGTGCTGGAATCAATGTAAATGCCCATCAGTAAATGAGTGGATCCAAAAACTGTGGTACATTTACACAATGGAACACTATGCAGTAGAAAGAAGGAAGAAGCTCCTACCCTTCACAACAACATGGATGGAACTAGAGAGCATTATGCTAAGTAAAATAAGCAAGATTGTGAAACACAGATACCACATGGTATCACCTGTAAGTGGAACCTAATTAATAAAACTAACAAGCTAGCAAAATATAAAAAGAGACATTGAAATTAAGAACAAACTGACACTAGAAAGGAGGGGGTAGGGAAATAATGGGGGAAATGAAAGTGGAGAGGAGGGAAGATGGCGGCGAGTTAGGAGGAACAGAGTTTACTTCCTCCTGCCCACTGGTTGATTTTCTGAGGAACGGGGCTAAAACCCAGCAGTATTCCAGCACATGTGATGATTGATGACCAAGATTACAGGGAAATTTGAACATTCATACAGTAAGTAGAGTGCTTTGGAAGGAAAAGGTCCCCCTCCGGACCAGCCCAGGGAGCAGGGCAGGGCTTCAGTTCCAGACCTGGCAGCCACCCGGATCGGACGCAAGATTCTTGGGGACGGAGCCAGATTGGGATTTGTGAGTTGTCAGATGCTTGTTTGGTCTGGCAGGCATAAATAGGAAGAAGTTTTCAGAGAGGAAAAATAGGAAAAAAAAGAGGTGCTCCGAGGCTATTTGGAGAGGCCCTGCCCCCAAGAGTCCTAAGGTCGGTGTGCGACAGGGTCGGTGCTTGACGGGGTCGGTGTGGACCTGGATTGGTGCGCGCATGGGCGCATGGATCTGAAGCCCAGGGAAGTCTGCCTGTAGCACTGGAGTGAGAACACTGTTGGCCCTTGGCCTGCGGCAGCTTGCGCTTCCATCAAGAAGAACTGGAGATTGTTTGAACTCGGGGACTGAGGCCTTTCCCAGCTCATTCCAGAAGAATTGGGAACAGCTTGCAACCAGCGGCTCTAGGGGTCAGTGCAATTTGCAAAACCAAACAAGGGAAGCTAAGGGCCGCACCCGGCAATCCGTGGACTAATAGTGCACAGTTCAAAAAGACCAGGGACAGTGCACAACTGGGCCCCTCAGCCAGAGCTCTTTGGCGCACATTTCAGGGACAGACAAGAGAGTGAACACAGGTGCACAGCTCAAAAATACCAGGGAGAGTGCACAACCGGAGCCCCCTCGGTTGCGGCTTGCTGGCGCACAACCAAGGAACAGAGTTAAAAGGGAGTACAGGTGTGCGGAGCTCATGCCGACAGCTGGAGACAAAGCCCTTGCCATCCAGCCTCTGCGCACGTAGCCTGGCAGGACCAATCAGCTTTGTGGGAGTAAGGCAGAAGCACCCCGTTGAGGGGTGTGGCAGACCGGAGCTGCAGACCACACAAACTCTTGACTCAGAGCGGGGGCCAAACTATCCAGAAAGGGCGCGGAAAGAACCTATTAGTTAGACCAGCGGAGAGAAAATAGGCGGTGGAAGACTTGCCCCTATCAGGTGCACATCAAAACACTGTTTGGACCCAGTAGCACACTGAGGAACTGGGCTGGGGTCTGGACAACAGCGAAGAGTGCACCTCAGGAAGGAAGAAAAGCAAAACTAGTATCTTCCAAGCCGGACGCAGCCTGACCGGACAGCTTTAAAATCAGAAAGCTGAAGGGTTTTTTTGAGTTTTTTTTTTGTTTTGCTTTTTATTGTTTTTTGTTGTTGTTGTTGTTTTTTACCCTTCTTTCTCTCTGTCCTTCACTATTTTTTAATACGTTCTTCCTCCCTTTCCTTTAGTCCCCTCCTCCCCATCTCTCTCTCTTTTTTTACTTTTTACTTTTTTGTTTTGTTTTGTTTTGTTATTTTTTAATTTATAAAAGATAAAAAAAATATTCTTACAATTCATCCTTCCACTCTTTCCTTCTTTACACTTTATTCCTCCTTCCTCCCTTCCTTTCCTTATAGTATTCTTTCTCCCTTCCTTCACTCATTTTTTTCTTCTTTCTTTCCCCCTCACCCCCCTCTCTTCTTTACCTACAGGTGAGACATAAAAACCTGGAGCTGTGAAAAGATCAGAGTCAGTCCCGGACAGGGGTCAGTCCAAAAAACAGAGACAGTGAGACAAAATTAACTTTGCTACACCAGAGGACTTGGCAGATTAATTTAAGAAACAGAGGATAGCAAGAAGGGTCTCACAAACAATGGGAAGACAAAGAAACAACCTCCAAATGACAGGAAAGGAAGAAACGCCAGAAAGAATGATAAATGAAACAGAGGCAAGCCAACTATCAGATATTGAATTCAAAGCATTGATTATCAGGAAGCTCAAGAAGCTCGATGAGCTCGCAGAGAATTACCACAAACTAAAGGGAAACTACAATGAACTCACTGCAAACTATGTCAACATGAAAAAGGAAATAGAAACTATCCAAAAGGGCCAAGCGGAAATGAAGAATACAATATATGAACTAAAGAACACAGTAGAAGGAATCAAAAGCAGGCTCGATGAAGCAGAGGATTGGATCAGTGAGCTGAAAGACAAAGTAGAAAAAAACACCCAAAAAGAGCAGGACCAGGAAAAGAGAATCAGAGAGAATAAAGAGGTATTAAGGGAAATGCAGGACAACATGATGAAACATAATAATATTCGTATAATAGGGATACCAGAAGAAGAAGGGCAAGGAATAGAAAGCGTGTTTGAAAAAGTAATGATGAAAAACTTCCCAAATCTGATGAGAGAAAAAGTCACACAAGTCCAACAAACACAGAAAGTCCCAATCAAAAGGAACCCAAACAGGCCCACTTCAGGACACATCATAATTAAAATGGCAACATTCCAAGACAAAGAGAGAATCTTACAGGCAGCGAGACAGAGACAGGAAGTAACATACAAGGCAACCCCGATAAGGTTACTTAATCTTAGAAGGTTACTTAATCTTAAGGTTACTTAAGGTTAGAATTCTTAATGGAAACACTCCAAGTCAGAAGAAAATGGCAAGAAATATTCCAAGTAATGAGAACCAAAGGCCTGCAACCAAGGCTACTGTACCCAGCAAGGCTCTCAATTAAGATAGATGGCCAAATAAGAAGATTCCTAGACAAAAGAAGTCTAAAAGAATACACCTCCACCAAACCAGCTCTGCAAGAGATGCTAAAGGGACTGCTTTAAGGAAAGGAAGGAAAAGAGAGATAGAGAGAGAAACACAGGAAGGGGAAAAAAAGACAATGAAGAAGTACCTATCAATGATAACCTTAAACGTAAATGGATTAAATGCTCCAATTAAAAGACATAGAATAGCTGAATGGATAAGAAAGCATGGCCCACACTTATGCTGCCTCCAAAAGACCCACCTCAGGACAAAAGAACTTCACAGATTGAAAGTGAAAGGTTGGAAACAAGTTTTCCAAGCAAATGGACAGGAAAAAAGAGCTGGGATAGCTATACTCATATCAGACAAAATAGACTTCAGAAAAAGGGCCATAAAAAGAGACCCAGAAGAACACTTCATAATACTCAAGGGAAGAATCCACCAGAAGATATAAGCATTGTAAATATATATGCACCCAACACAGGAGCACCCAAATACATCAAGAAAATCTTGGAAGACTTCAAGAAAGACATTGATAGCAACACAATTATAGTAGGGGACTTCAACACCTCACTGTCAAAAATGGACAGATCCTCCAAAGAAAATATCAGCAAAGATATTGTGCCATTGAACAATTCCCTGGAAAAAATGGACTTAACTGATATATACAGAGTCTTTCACCCCAAAGAAGCTAAATACACATTCTTTTCAAATGCACATGGAGCATTTTTATAGGTACATAATATGATAGGACACAAAACAAGCCTCAATCAATTCAAGAAAATTGAAATCATACCAAGTATTTTCTCTGACCACAAGGGCCAGAAATTGGAAACCAACACAAAGGAAAAAACCCCAAACACACAAAATCATGGAGATTGAATAGCATGCTATTAAACAATGAATGGGTCAAGAACAAGATTAGGGAAGAAATAAAAAAGTTCCTTGAAACAAATGAAAATGAACTAACACCAACCCAAAACTTATGGGACACAGCGAAGGCAGTCATGAGAGGGAAGTTCATAGTGATACAGGCCTACCTAAAAAAAATAGAAACAGTTTACACAAACAACCTAACCCTATGCCTACAAGAACTCGAGGAACAACAACAGAGACAACCCAGAGCAAGTAGAAGGAAGGAAATAATCAAGATCAGAGCAGAATTAAATGATATAGAGACTAAAAAAACAATTCTAAGGATCAATGAATCCAGGAGCTGGTTCTTTGAAAAGATAAAAAAAAAAACCAGACAAGCCTTTGAGCAGGTTCATCAAGAAAAAAAGAGAGAGGACCCAAATAAACTCAATCAGAAATGAAAGAGGAGATATTACAACTGATGCCACAGAAATACAAAGGATTATAAGACACTACTATTAAGAACTGTATGCCAAGAAATATGAAAACCTAGAGAGAAATGAACAAATTTTTAGAAAAATATAATCTTCCAAAACTCAATAACGAAGAAGCAGAAAGCCTGAACCGACCAATAGCAGCGAATGAAATTAAAGCAGTACTCAAAAAACTTCCAATACACAAAAGCCCTGGACCAGATGGTTTCACAGGAGAATTCTACAAAGCATTTAAGGAGGAACTAACACCTATCCTTCACAGACTATTCCAAAAAATCCAAAATGATGGAAGACTCCCAAACTCTTTTTATGATACCAGCATCATCCTAATCCCAAAACCAGAAAAAGACACAACAAAGAAAGAAAACTTCAGGCCAGTATCACTGATGAATATTGATGCTAAAATCCTCAACAAAATATTAGGAAATTGCATCCAGAAATACATCAAAAAGATCATATACCACGACCAAGTGGGATTCATCCCAGGGATGCAAGGATGGTACAACATTCACAAAACAATAAATGTAATACATCACATAAACAAGAGCAAAGACAAAAATCACATGATCATATCAATAGATGTAGAAAAAGCATTCGATAAGGTACAGCATCCATTTACGATAAAGACACTTAGCAAAGTGGGAATAGAGGGAGCATTCCTCAACATAATAAAGGCCATATATGAGAAACCTACAGCCAACATTATACTCAATGAGCAAAAAATAAAATCTTTCCCACTAAGATGAGGAACAAGACAAGGATGTCCACTATCACCACTTCTATTTAACAGAGTACTGGAAGTTTTAGCCACAGCAATCGGACAAGAAAAGGAAATAAAAGGCATCCAAATTGGAAAGGAGGAAACAAAGCTGTCGTTGTTTGCAGACGACATATTAGTGTACTTAGAAAATCCTATAGACTCTGCCAAAAAACTACTTGATCTAATAAGTGAATTTAGCAAAACAGTAGGATATAAAGTCAATATCCAGAAATCAAAGGCTTTTTTATATACCAACATTGAAACAGCAGAAACAGAAATCAGGAAAAAAATCCCATTTGATATAGCAACAACAACAACAAAAATACCTGGGAATAAACCTAACCAAGTAGGTAAAAGAACTATACTCAGAAAACTATGCAATGCTGAAGAAAGAAATTATGGAAGACACAAACAAATGGAAACATATACCATGCTCATGGATTGGAAGAATCAATATCATCAAAGTGTCCATACTCCCCAAAGCAATTTATATATTCAATGCAATCCCTATCAAAGTACCAATGGCATATTTCACAGATATAGAACAAGCACTTCAAAAATTTATATGGAACCATAAACAACCCAGAATATCAGCTGCAATCTTGAGAAAGAAGAGCAAAGCAAGAGGGATCACAATTCCTGATATCAAACTATATTACAAGTCCATGGTAATCAAAACAGCCTGGTACTGGCATAAAAACAGACAGATAGACCAATGGAACAGAATGGAGAGCCCAGAAATAAACCCAAGTCTCTACGGGCAATTAATCTTCGACAAAGGGGGCAGAAGCATAAAATGGAATAAAAATAGCCTCTTCAAAAAATGGTGCTGGGAAATCTGGATGGCCACATGCAAAAAAATGAAGCTCGAGCACCAACTTACAACATACACAAAAATAAATTCAAGGTGGATAAAAGACTTAAATGTAAGTCGTGACACCATAAAAGTTCTAGAGGAAAACATCGGTAGGAAAATCTCAGACATTCCATGCAGCAACATCTTCGATGATATGTCCCCTGGAGCTACGGACATAGGGGAAAGAATAAACAAATGGGATTTCATCAAAATAAAGAGCTTCTGTTGGGCTAAAGAAAATAGTATTAAAATAAAAAGGGAACCAACTGTATGGGAAAACATATTTGCCAATGATACCTCAGACAAGGGTCTGATCTCCAAAATATATAAAGAACTCATACAACTCCACACCAGGAAGACAAAAAACCCAAATAAAAAATGGGCAGAAGATATGAACAGACACTTCTCGAGAAAGGACATACAGAGGGCTCAGAGATATATGAAAAGATGCTCAACATCATTAGGCATCAGAGAGATGCAAATTAAAACCACAATGAGATACCACCTCACACCAATCAGAATGGCCATCATCAACAAAGCAACAGATAACTGTTGGAGGGGATATGGAGAAAAGGGAACCCTACTGCACTGTTGGTGGAAATGCAGACTGGTGCAGACACTGTGGAAAACAGTTTGGAACTTCCTCAGAAAAATGAAAATGGAACTGCCTTTCAACCCAGCAATTCCACTACTGGGATTATACACTAAGAACCCTAAAAAACCAATTCAAAAGGACCTATGCACTCCAGTGTTCATAGCAGCACAATTCACAATTGCCAAGTGCTGGAAACAACCTAAGTGCCCATCTACAAATGAGTGGATTAAAAAACTATGGTACATTTACACCATGGAATTCTACACAGCAGAGAGGAAGAAGGAGCTTATACCCTTTGCAATAGCATGGATGGAACTGGAGAGCATTATGCTAAGTGAAATAAGCCAGGCAGTGAGGGACAAATACCATATGATCTCACCTTTAACTGGAACATAATCAACAAAAGCAGAAAGCAAGCAAAACATAACCAGAGACATTGAAAGTAAGAACAGTCTGACAGTGGCCAGGGGGGAGGGGGAAGGGGACAATGGGGAGAAAGGTTTACAGGAGCCACTATGGAGGACATATGAACAGAGCCTAGAGGAGGGAGGTGGGGATGGAGGGAGAGGGGGAGGGTAGGGGAGAGGATGCAGATAACTGTAATTGAACAACAATAAAGTAATTATTAAAAAATGTAAGTGGGGCCCTGGCTGGTGTAGCTCAGTGGATTGAGCGTGGGCTGGGAACCAAGCGTTCCTGGTTCGATTCCCAGTCAGGGCACATGCCTGGGTTGCGGGCTAGGTCCCCGTGAGGGCCATGTGAGAGGCAACCATACATTGCTGTTTCTCTCCCTCTCTTTCTCCCTCCCTTCCCCACTCTCTAAAAATAAATAAAAATAAAATCTTTAAAAGGAAAGAGTATATGATACAGTCTAAAAATAATAACGAACTTTAAAAAAAAAAGAAGTGTTTTGAGGCTTAATTACAAATCAAAAAAAAATGTAAGTGGGAAAAAACTTAAATGTGTGATTAGAAAACACGCTACTAAATAAGATAAGGTCAAAGAAGAAATAAAATATGAGATCAAAACATACATAGGTACATATGAGAATGACAATACAACATATCAAAATTTTGAACATACAGCAAAAGTGATAAGGAAAGTTTATATTGTTACAGTCCTACATCAAGTAACTAGAAAAATGTCAGAAACAACAACAACAACAACTTAACATTGCATCTTAAAGAACTATAAAATGTAGAATAAAGCCCTGAGTCGGTAAAAGGAAGAAAATCATAAAAATCAGAGGTAAATTAAACAAAATAGACAAAAAAGACAGAATAAAAAGTAATGCAACAAAAGTTTGGTTCTTTAAAAAGGTAAATTTTGAGGAAGGTCTCAAACAAACAAAATTAGAAATAAAAGAGAAGTTACAGAAGACACCACAGAACAAGACAGAACTATATAAAGAGCTATAAAAGGCTTATACTACTAAGTTTGATAACATAGAAAAATGGACAAGTTCTTATAAGTGTATAACATTCCTATACTGAAGCCTGAAGAACTGGAAATTCTAAGTAGACTGATAAACAGTAAGGAAATTGAAAAATTTCTAAAAAACCTCTCAAAAAGTAAAAGTTCGGGACCAGATAATTTCAATAGTAAATTCTATCAAACATTTAGAGTTTTGATATCTATCTTTCTGAAACTTTTCCAAAAATTAAAGAAAAGACTTTTTTTTTCAATTTTATTTTTTTGTTCAATTACAGTTATTTGCATCCTCTCCCCTCCCCTCCTCCCTTCCCCTCCAGCCGCACCTCCCCTTCAGACTCCCTCCCCCCCTTAGTCCTGTCCATGCGTCCTCTACAGTGATTCCTGAAAATGCTTCTCCCCATTATCCCCTCCCCCCTCTCCCCTGTCTATTGTTAGACTGTTCTTAATTTCAATGTCTCTGGTTATGTTTTGCTTACTTTCTGCTTTTATTGGTTATGATCCGGTTAAAGGCAAGATCATATGGTATTTGTCCCTCACTGCCTGGCTTACGTCACTTAGCATAATGCTCTCCAGTTCCATCCATGCTGTTGCAAAGGGTATAAGCACCTTCTTCCTTTCTGCTGCATAGAATTCCATTGTGTAAATGTACCATAGTTTCTTGTTCCATTCATTTGTAGTTGGGAACTTAAGTTGTTTCCAGCACTTAGCTATTGTGAATTGTGCTGCTATGAACATAGGAGTGCAAAGGTTCTTTTGAATTGGTTTTTCAGGATTCTTAGGGTATAATCCCAGTAGTGGAATTGCTGGGTCGAAAGGCAGTTCCATTTTCATTTTTCTGAGGAAGTTCCATACTGTTTTCCACAATGACTGCACCAGTCTGCATTCCCACCAACAGTGCAATAGGGTTCCCTTTTCCCCACATCCCCTCCAACAGTTATCTGTTGCTTTGTTGATGATGGCCATTCTGACTGGTGTGAGGTGGTATCTCATTGTGGTTTTAATTTACATCTCTCTGATGCCTAATGATGTTGAGCATCTTTTCATATGATTCTGTGCCCTCTGTATGTCTTTTTTTGAGAACTGTCTGTTCATGTCTTTTGCCCATTTTTTAATTGGGTTTTTTGTCTTTCTGGAGTGGAGTTGTATGAGTTCTTTATATATTTTGGAGATCAGACCCTTGTCTGAGGTATCATTGGCAAATATGTTTTCCCATATGGTTGGTTCTCTTTTTATTTTAATACTGTTTTCTTTAGCCCAACAGAAGCTCTTTATTTTGATAAGATCCCATTTGTTTATTCTTTCATTTATGCCCCTAGCTCTAGGGGATATGTCATTGAAGATGTTGCTGCGTGGAATGTCTGAGATTTTCCTACCGATGTTTTCCTCTAGAACTTTTATGGTGTCACGACTTACATTTAAGTCTTTAATCCACCTTGAATTTATTTTTGTGTAAGGTGTAAGTTGGTGCTCGAGTTTCATTTTTTTGCAGGTAGCCATCCAGATTTCCCAACACCATTTGTTGAAAAGGCTATTTTTTTCCATTTTATGCTTCTTCCCCCTTTGTCAAAGATTAATTGCTTGTAGAGACTTGGGTTTATTTCTGGGCTCTCCATTCTGTTCCATTGGTCTACTTGTGTGTTTTTATGCCAGTACCAAGCTGTTTTGATCACAGTGGCCTTGTAATATAGCTTGATATCAGGAATTGTGATCCCTCCTGCTTTGCTCTTCTTTCTCAAACTTGCAGCTGATATTCAGGGATGTTTATGGTTCCATATAAATCTTTGAAGTGTTTGTTCTATATCTGTGAAATATGCCATTGGTACTTTGATAGGGATTGCATTGAATATATAAATTGCTTTGGGGAGTATGAACATTTTGATGGTGTTGATTCTCCCGATCCATGAGCATGGTATATGTTTCCATTTGTTTGTGTCTTCCATGATTTCTCTCTTCAGTGTTGTGTAGTTTTCTGAGTACAGGTCTAAGAAAGGACATTTTATGAGGCCAATGTTATCCTGATACCAAAACTTGGCAGAACTTCACAAAAAAAAGTAAATTACAGATCAATATCTGTGTTTAATATAGATGCAAAAATTCTACACAAAATACTAGCGAATACAATAATAATTATAAAGATAATACATCACTATCAAGTTGTGTTCATTCTATTAGCACAAGGATGTTTAAACATATGCAATTCAGTCAATGTGATACCCCACATTAACAAGATAAAGAACAATAGCCATATGATCATATCAATAGATGCAGAAAAACATATGCCAATATAAGACACCAATTTATAATTAATACTCAATAAAATGGATAGAAAAATATACCTCAACATAATAAAAACCATCTATGACAAACCTCAGCTAATATCTTATTCAATGGTAAAAAACAGAAACAAAAAAAAAGAAAACTTTTCCTTTAAGAAAACTTTTCCTCTAAGATTAGAACAAGACAAAGATGCTCACTCTCAGCATTGTTATTTAGCCTAATACTGGAAGTTCTAGTTAGAGCAATCAGACAAGAAAAATAAATAAAAGGCATTCAAGTTGGGATGATCAAAAAGTAAAATTGTCATTTTGTATAGATAAGTGATTCTTTATATAGGAAATCCCAAAGACTCCAGCAAAAATCAACTGGAGGCAATAAAGAAATACAGTAAAGTAGCATGACACTTAGTCAATGTACAAAAATCCATTGTGTTCCTATATACTAACAATGCAATTTAAGAAAATAAAATAAAAAAAACAATTACAGTTGCACTTGCAACAAAAAAATAAGTGCTTAAGAATCAACTTAGAAAAGAATGTGAGGAACTTATACAGTGAGAAATATAAAACATTACTGAAAAAATTGAAGATGAACAAAGAAATGGAAAAATATTCCATGCTCATGGATTAGAAGAATCAGCATAGTTAAAATGGCCATATTACCTAAAGCAATATACAGATCTAATGCAAACTCCATTAAAATCCCAATGGCATTTTTTGAAGAAATAGAAGAAACAATTATTAAATTCGTATGGAATTTTAAAAAATATCCCAAATAGCCAAAAAAATTCTAAGACAAAAGAACAAAGCTATAGGTGGCATACTTCCTGGATTCAAATTATACTACAAAGCTATAATAATCAAAATAGTACTGTATTGGCAGGGAAACATACACACAGACTCAAAGAACAATGTTGAGAGCCCAAAAATAAACCTACATGTATATGTATATGAGTCCAGAGCAAAATTTTGACAAAAGAGCCAAAAATATACAATGGAGGGGAAAAAATCCTCTTCAATAAATGGTTCTGGGATATCAAAATTACAACCAAACTATAAGACGACCAACACTCAGAACTGTAAGAAATTGAGTTGGATGGAAGTCGACAACTATGGATCAGGAAACCACATCCATCCAGACAGATAGAAGGGGGACAGACATGGAATGGGTTGGCCCCACATGCGCATGTGGTAGATAAAAATTTGGGAGGGATATCTCAGGAGAAAGGATCTCAGCCCTACACCAGGCCCAAAATCCCAGGGTTCCAGTGTCAGGAAGATAAGTCCCCATAATTTCTGGCTTCAAAAATCAGCAAGGACTGAGTTGGTGGAAGAAACTTCTGGAGTCCCAAGCTGTTCCTCTAAAAAAACCCACACATGGCTTTACTCAAACTCAAATCCTTTGAGTTCTAGCAGTAGGGTAGCAGCTTGAAAGGCACTAGCGGCATGCAGGGAAGAGTGAAGTGTCTAGCATTAAGGTGAGAGCTGCGGGATGGCATTCTTTTAGACAGAAAACTGAGCAAAGGCCATTGTCTCTTCTCTGAACTCTCCCCCCACAGACCCACAGACCCAGCAAGCTGCCGCCATATTAGAGACCCCATCAAACTGGCTAACACTGTTTGCCCCACTCTGGAGATCACCTGAGGCTCCAACCCACTCAAATTACAGACCTACCCAAGCAGTTAACAGTGGGTTTTCCATATGAATTGCAGTCTTATCTCATGCTTCACAATTTCCTAAATTCTCTAAAACAAACAACGGTCAATGTCAGTGAGTCCCCAGCCCCCATACTTCTTTTTAAGTGTTTCCAGGCCTGGCACTAGTAGCAGCCAGCCTAGATTCACAACTTGGATTCTCCTGGGAATCTCTAAGCCCAGTACAAGTAGCAGCCATCTCATATTGCTTTATGCCCAGGCAGGTGGCCCCAGGCAAAACACAGGTGGTGCCTGACCTTGGCCTGCACCACACAGGAAACCCATGGCCTGTGCACCAAGTGGATAGCTAAAGACCGCACTGGAGCACCACCACCCTTGCCCTGTACAACTGATTCTCCATAGAGGGCAGAGGTTGGTGGTAAGTGGTCACTGCCAGTCCTTGAAGGTAGCTGGCCTGGGTAAACCCCTCCCACCGACCTGCCAACAGCAATCAAAACTCAACTGCCAAAGGAGGGTGTGCTCAGCCCAAAGAAAGTGTGAACCTCAATATCCAGCTTGGATGATAGCAAAGGCTGTACCACTGAACCCTACAGGACACCTACTACATTAAGACATGCTACCAAGATGGGGAGTCATAGAAACTCTACCTAATACATAGAAACAAACAGAGGGAAGCTGCCAAAATAAGGAGACAAAGAAACATGGCCCAAATGAAAGAACAGATCAAAACTCCATAAAAATAACTAAATGAAATGGAGATAAGAAATCTATCAGTTGCAGAGTTCAAAACATTTGTTAAAAGGATGCTCAAGGAACTTAGTAAGGACCTCAAAATCATAAAAAATAACCTGATCAGAAATGAAGGATACACTAATTGAAATAACACTTTACTGGGAAACAACACTAGAGTAGATGAATCTGAGAATCAAATTAGTGATTTGGAACATAAGGAAGCAAAACACAATCAATCAGAATTACAAGAAGAAGAAAAAAAGGATAGTGTAAGCAGCCTCTGGGACAACTTCAAGTATTCCAAAATTTGCATTACCAGAAGGAGAAAATAAAGAGCAAGCAACTAGAAATCTAGTTCAAAAAATAAGGAAAGAAAACTTCCCTAATTTGGTGAAGGAAATAGACATGCAAGTCTAGAAAGCACAGAGAGTCCCAAACAAGATGGATGCAGAGACCCACTCCAAGACACATCATAATTAAAATGCCAAACGTTAAAGGTAAAGAGAAAATTTTAAAAGTAGCAAGAGAAAAGAAGTTAGGTACCTTCAGGGGAGTTCCCATAAGACTGTTAACTGATATCTCAAAAGAAACTTTGCAGGCTAGAAGGGATTGGCAAGAAATATTCAAAGTCATGAAAAGTAAGTACCTACAGCCAAAATTGCTCTACCCAGAAAAGATATCATTTATAATCAAAGGGCAGATAAAGAACTTCTCAGACAAGCAAAAACTAAAGGAGTTTATCATCACCAAACCATTATTATATGAAATGTTAAAGGGAGATATTTAAGAAAAAGATAAAAACTGTGAACAATAAAATGGCAGTAAATACACATCTATCAAAAGCTGAATCTGAAAACAAACTAAGAAAACAAGAAAAACAGAGACAGGATCATGGATACAGAGAGTATTTTGATGGTTTCCAGATGGGAGGAGGTGTGGGGAAGTGGGTGAAGTGGTGAGGGTATTAAGAAGTACAAATAGGTAGTTACAGAATAGCCATGTGGATGTAAAGTACAATATATGAAATCAAGTAGCCAAAGAACTTATGTGCATGACCCACAGCCATGAACAATGGTGTGGGGATTGCCTGAGGGAGTGGAGGGTTCTGGATGGACAGAAGCAAAGGAGGAAATATTGGAAAAACTGTAATAGCATAATCGATAAAATATAATTAAAAAAGGAAAATTAAATGGTGCTGGGAAAATTGAATGCTATACTGAAAAGAATAAAACTAGACTGCTATCTGACACTATACATAAAAAATGGATCAAAACATAAGGCCTCAAACAAGAAAATGTATAGAAAAAAAACTTAGGTATTAAACTTATTGACTTGGTGTCAGGAGACTTTTATGAATTTGACCCTAAAGGCAAGGGAAGTAAAAGAAAAGAAATAAATAAATGAGTGAGACTACATTAAATTAAATAGGTTCTGCAAAACAAAAGAAACTACCAACAAAACAAAAAGACAAACAATGAAATGGAAGAATATATTAAGGGGCTAATACCAAAAATATATAAAGAACTCATACAACTCAACAACAAAAAGCAAACAATCCAATTAAAAAAAAAATGGGCAGAGGTCTTGAGAAGACACTTCTCCCAAGAAGAGATACAAACAGCCAACAGTTATATTAAAAAATGTTCAACACTACTAGCTATGAGTGAAATACAAATCAAAGCTAAACTGAGATACCACCTCACATTTGGTATAATGGGTATTGTCAATAAAACAAGAAATAACAAGCGTTGAAGAAGATGTGGAGAAAAGGGAACCCTTGTATACTGCTGAAGAGAATGTAAATTGGTACAATCGCTATGGAAAACAGTATAGACATCACTGAAAAAATTTAAAATGGAGTTGCCATAAGACCCAGGAAAAATTTGAAAATGTTTATTTGTAAAAATGTATGTGCCACCATGTTTATTCAAACATAGTATTTACAATAGTCAAGATAATGAAAACAACTTATGGTTTTTGATGGATGATTGGATAAAGAGAATGTGGTACATGTATGCACTGGAATACTACTTGGCCATAAGAAAATATGAAATACTGTCATTTACAACAACATGGATAGATCTTGAGAGTATCATGCAAAGTGAAATTAGTCAGAAAAAAACAAGAACCATATGATTTCACTCATATCTGGAACATAAAACAGAAAGCAACAACAACAACAAAACAATCTCATAAACACAGACAACAGAATGGTAGTTACCAGAAGGAAAGGGGTTAAGAGGGTACATTCAAGAGAATAAAGGGGATTAAATATACAGTGATGATAGGAAATTAGATTTTGGGTGGTGAGTACAAAATGCAATATACAGATGATGTAATAGATTTGCACATTTGAAATATATAATTTTATTAACAAAAGCCACCCCAATATATTTTTAAAAATCTTCTCTGTCTTTGAATTTCTTCATTTCATCTATACTATATCTATGTGTGAAACTTCTGGAATTTATTATACTGGGATTTGTATAATTACGTTTTCATCAAATTTGTGAAGTTTTCAGACACTATTTTATTAGGTTCTTTTGTTCTCTTCTCATTGCCCTCTGGGACTACCATTATTTATATGTTGGTATCTTTGCTGGTGTCCCACAAACCTCTGTGGCCCTATAACTTTTATTTATTATTTGGTCTACATGCTTCTCAGACTGAATAATCTCTATTAACCTATATTTACATCCATGGGTTCTTCTAGTGATTTTTTTTTTTACTTAAGCCCCAAAATTTTGTTTTGATTTTTTTATATATGTAATATTTCTCTTCATTGACATTCTGTATTTGATGAGACATTATTGTTATGCTTTATTTTAATTCCTTGAACATATTTTCTTTTAGTTACTTGAACATATTTATAAGAACTGATTTAAAGTTATTGCATAGAAAGTACAAACTCTGTCCCCTATAAGGATATTTTCTGTTGCTATATCTTTTTCCTTGTGGATGTAGTATACTTTCTTGCTTAATTGAATGTCTCGTAATCTTTTGGTAAATGGAAGTGATGACTTTCCATGTCTTTTCTATACATGTGCACAACCTTTGCCATATTTATAGCCTTTTAGATCCCCAGGAATATGTCAGAGCTTTTCAAAGTCTCCTATGGTAGTCTAGTTCTCCAGGATTTCCTTTTAACTTCCCAGCCAGGTTCTAGTTTTCTCTAAATAGAATTACAGCCTTCAACAGCTGATATGTTGTCATCAGTTTGGTACTGCTTCACTAATGTCCTGGAATAGGTTTCCTTCCCCAATTTTTATGCCCATCTGAGCTTATGTGAGCTCTGAATCAAATCAAACAGCCACTACATTCTGTGAACGGAGATTTACCAGGGATCTGCGAGTTCTGACAAAATACAAACTGTCTTCTGGGACTAATTCCTCTCTGTCTCCCTTGAGGGCTTTTCCTCCCCAAGCCACCTGTTTAGCGGTAGGTTTACCTTTGGTCCGGCCTCAGGATGAAGCTTTGTCTCATTGGGCTTAGTCTCTTTGAATGCACTCATGTATTTGTGGATCATGTATACTCTGATGAGTGTACTCATGTATACTTTGAAATGTAAATCTCCCTTCCAGCACTGTAAGGATTTAAGTTCTTAAATGGAAAGTTCTTGAAAATTATTCCTGCAGCAACAACAACAATAAAACAATATTTCTAGAACTGAACTTATTATCTTCCCTGTCCTGCTTCTGTAAATGTCTCAAACTCCTGAATTTCCTCTACAAGATAGTCCAAACAATGTTTTCCTGTTGAGGGTTTAAACAGTTATGAACTTTAAACCCTCTCCTATGTTTCCTTTATCCTCTATCCCACTTTCATTGCCCCAGACTAGGCTACTTGCCTCCAATTTCCAAGGCTGAAATAAAGATACTCTTTGCATGTACTCCTGTGGTGCCCTGTAATCAACCCACTTAGAGCCCTTATCACTCTGAATTCTAGTTACCCTTTGGTGACCTATCTTCCACCTCAGACAGTTTACAGGAAAGGATCAGGTCTATTTTCTTCTCATCCCCTTGGCTATGGCATGTAATAGGCACTCAAAAAGTAAGTATTGAATACGTGAATATTTGTAGCAGCAACTGAAATTCTAATGATGTTCTGCTCAAATTGTAAGTGTGGCTACCCAGGAAAAAAATGAACTGTAGTTAATAAAAACAATGAGTGACACTGAAAATGCATCTAACATTAATCAGATATGTGCTCTTGAGGAGTCTCATCAAGTACATGTGAAAGAAGATGAGAACAATAAGAAAAGCTTTCCAGCTATCATTTACTCTGTGGAGTAGCTTTGTGGTTCAGTTGTAATTTAAGAAAATACGTAACTAGACAGATTGAGACAAACGTCTTGTTCTTTGGACTCCAAATTCTTGTAACTTGGCTAGAAAACCCACAGAGATATGACTTTAGTTTTCTTGAGAGGAGAAATGTGTTTTTATAGTTACTGGCAGGTCAAAGTATTTCTTTGCAAGATTTGAGCAAGTTTTGCTTTAACAGTATCTAGAAAAACAGATAACCTGACCACTGGAACTTTAAATTTAAAATGAAGCCATTGGAAAATAAAAGATTCAAAACAAAAACACCTGTATAAGGCAAGCATCTCCAGGATCTGGAATTTGTAGATGAACCTCCCACACCTTGTATCTAAGGCTTATCAAGGCATATTTCTAGTGAGACTGGAATGTAATGCATTTAATTATCCCACTGTACTGATTTGGATTTTATCCTACTAAAATTCACATCTAGCTTAGTAAATAGAACATTACCCTTACTTCTAAATATCCCAGATGTCCCTCTTCTATAACCAGAAGATCATTAATAAAGCAGGAAATATTGATAGAAATGCTGGCTGGGGACAGGGTCTCTCCTGCCTGTCATCCCCCAACGAACCTAAAAGTCCAACTATTTTCTCTTGTTCAGGTAGGTGACCTGGATTTGGCTAATCTGTTGCTCCAATTTAGTATCTTGAATCTAGAGAGAGTGACAGAAACATTCAGAGACATTTCAGAAAATATTCAGGACAGCCAAAGGCCCAAGGGTGTCATCTAAAAAAACGTTCCACTGGCTGGTCTTGTCTGTGTATTCTATTATCTGTCCTCTCTTGGTCCTAGTTAGTTCTCTAAGTATTGTTTGCCAGCTTTCCCATGAATTCTGGGAGTGTCCCTATATACATCGAATAAATTCTTTTGCTGCTAAAGCTAGCCAAAATCTGTATCTGTGACTTGCAAACAAACCTCTTGCCCTGTCCTCTCTCACTGTGGAAAATCCATTCCAATATCAAAAGTTCCCATCTGATGCATCTCTTAATTGCAGGCCCCAGTCCAAGCCCTGAACCAAGCTCAGAAACAGCACCAGGAAATATTCATTGCTAAGTAAAGAATCAGGGTAAAAAGAGAATCACTAGTCTCTGTGGACCACAGTCTGATCACAGAGCTCTATCCATTCATTTATTCAACATTTATTGAACACCTATAGTATATTTTGCCAAGAGCAAGTGACCCAAAATAACTGCTATACACTCTTTTTTAAAGCTGTTTATTGTTGTTCAAGTACAGTTTTCTGCCTTTTCCCCCCACCTCTCCCCACCACTCTAGCCCTCCGCACCTCTCTCCTCTGTTTCCACCCCCTTGTTATTGTCCATGTGTCCTTCATAATTGTTCCTGCAAACCCTTCACCATTTTTGTTCAATTACAGTTGTCCCCATCTTTCCCCCATTGCTCTCCCCTGCTATGCCCATGTCCAACATTCAATCCTCCCCACCCATTGTCCTTGTTCATGGGTCCTTTATATAAATGTTTCTTGACTTGGCCTTTCCCCTTCTTTCCGCTGTTATCCTCCTCCAACTACTCTGATCACCATCAGTTTGTTCTTTATTTCCATGTCCCTGGTTCTATTTTGCTTGCTTGTTTTGTGAATTGAGTCCTCTTAGAGGTGAGATCATATAGCATTTGTCTTTCACCTCCTGGCTTACTTCACTTAGCATAATACTCTGAAGTTCCATCCATGCTATTGTGAAGGGCAGAAGTTCCTTCTTTCTTTCTGCTGTGTAGTATTTCACTGCGTAATGTATCACAGTTTTTTCATCCACTCATTTACTCATTGTCACTTATGCTGTTTCCAGCCCTTGGCTTTGTAAGTTGTGCTGCTATGAACATTGGAGTTCATAGGTTCTTTAGAATTGGTATTTCAGGATTCTTAGGGTATTATCCAGTAGTGGAATTGCCAGGTCAAAAGGCAGTTCCATTTTTAGTTTTTTGAGGAAATTCCATAGTGTTTTCCATAGAGGCTTCACTAGTCTGTATTCTCACCAACAGTGTACTAAGCTTCCCTTTTCTCCACAGCCTCAACAGCACTTGTTGTTTGTTGATTTGTTTATGATGGTCATTCTGACCAGTGTGAAGTGGTATCTCATTGTGGTTTCAATGTTGAGCATCCTTTCATATGTCTCTGGGCCCTCTGTTTGTCCTCCTTAGAGAATTGTCTGTTCAGGTTCTTTGCCCATTTTTTAATTGGATTGTTTTTCTGGTGTTGAGTTGTGTGAGTTTTTAAAATATATTTTGGAGACACTCTTTATAAGAGTGTGATTAAACATTATGAAGCCACTAAATGTGATGTAAGAAGAACATTGAATGATTTATAGAAAGGATATATTTTACACAAAAAAGGTGTCATGACAGCTGCAGCATGGATTAGGGGGTGGAGGGATTGAGCAAAAAAGAAAAGGACTCATGGACATGGACAACAGTGTGGTGGTTGCTGTGGAGCAGGGAGTATAAGGGGCCTAAATGGTAATGGAAAAAAGCACATTGAAATTAAAGTTAAAAAGACAAGTTACAAATATGTTGTTCACAGTATAATGTCATTTTTATAAGATAAAAATCTCTCTCTCTCTCTATATATATATACATATATAAGGTAGACAATATATTAATATATTATATTATATTAAATAATAGAATGCATTATATTATATCATATAGTATAATATATAATACCATTATGTATAATATATTATTATAACATACTGTATTATATTATATTTTATTATAATATATTTATGTATAATATATTTATATATACTTTATATATATATATATATAAATAATGAAGACAGGAAGGATATATGGATAATATAAATAGATACACATACACACTAAATACATATGAACTCTGTCCAGAAAGTATCAAGCCTTGTACTATACTAAATAGAGACATTTATTGAAGAAGATACAAGAAACATTGTACATAAAACAATGATACCTCAATCCCCTTCAAAGTAGGCATCCGTGATTCATCTCTGGTTAAGAACTTCTTGAAGAAACCAGACTTCATTGGTAGCAGTTTGAATCAAGTCATTAGCAACTGCAGCATGATGTTCCTTATGCTCCAGTAGCAGAAGCCACAGAACGAATTTTGCCGTGACATGTTTCATGCCCAAATCCTGCATCAAAATCTCAGGCAAAGTAGTTTTTTGAATCCCCAGATCAGCTTCTAGTTCTTGCACTGTCAGTCTCTGATTTTTGTTGATAGCAGCCTGTACATGTTCGACATTCTCAGGTGTTCTTGGTCCTTCCAGAATGTGGATAATTTTCAACAGATTCTCAACCATCTTTGAAGCACTTGTGCCATGCTTTTATTTGTGCTGCACTCATTGCATCATCCCCAAAAGCTTTCTGAATCATCCGAATAGTTTTTGCAGAGGAATGTTCAAGCTTAATGCAAAATTTAACGCAGATTCGTTGCTCTACTGTATCACTCATTTTGAATGCAATGGCCACACAGTACACATGCTCACTCAATGGTGTCTACTGCTCCTAATGACTAGTACAGTGAAGTCCTCATTGTTCACACATGTGCATTCCAGTCCACTCTCCTTGGCTGCCAGGTTATATTGATGTCATGCAAACTGTTGTCATTATATTAACAATGGGTGGACTTTGTCCTGACAGACCTCATATATTTTGTCTGAGTGGTGGGATGTAGGTGATTTATAATTTCTTTGTATTTATATTTTCTAGGTTTTCTATTGTACAATGTACATATATTATTTTGCATATTGAAGAAATATTTTAAAATACATCAAAAGGTATAGCTGTTGTGCTTTCAAGGTGCTCAGGGACAGTGTAAGACTCAGTTATGCTACACAGAAGTGGGCTAATGATGGATGTTAGTAGACTCTGAGTCCTACTGAAATCTTTTATTTTAGCAGGCAGTCATCCAGGTTACTTTTAGCATAGATCTACTGGCATATTTTGTGGGCTATGGTTGTAACAACAGTTTAATCTCCAGGACTTTTGCCTTCTCCTTTTGTTCTGCTCATTTAGCTGGTGCTTTGGTGACTTACTCTGGGCCTTACTGCTGCTACTTGAGGCATAGAAGGTGTATTTCTAAGTGGTTCACTGCATGTCTTCTAGCTGTAGGGGAATTCAGGCCAGAGGGAATAAGATGCTTCTCTGCCTGATGCTTATTGTGACAAGATCCCTTTAATAGTCATACCTAGCTGTTCCAGTGCCTCTAGTGGGAATATAGGGTCTCAGCCCCATGGGGACAAAAAGGCTAGTGGTGGAGCAGGGAAGTCCTTCTTTCTCAAGTCTCCAGGTCCATAAAGCCTCTCAATGGAGGAGAAAATATCAGGCTGAGGTAGAAAGCTCTGCCTCTGGCTATTTATTTGTAGTAGGGTTCCCAGTGGCCACCTTATTGTGTGGTGTTATCAGAGGAACCCTTATTCAATGTAGGAAACAAAGAGCCTACCTAGGTGTCTTCTGTTAAGTCATGGTTGGGAAACATCAGGTCTGGGTGTCCTTATGTTGAGTGGGAGGACCGAAGACATTCTGCCACTGTGTTCTTCCTCCAGTCCTAGGGTCTCAAACCATTCTCTTTATCAGCTTTAAGAATTCTATTTTCTGCCTGCTGTGTTACTTCCAGAGTCTAAAGTTGTACTTAGAAAAGAGGAGCAAGGATATATGGATGTATACCATATTGTTTGAAAGACAAGTGCCCTCCTTCATCTTCTTTATTTTCTCTTTTCCCTCTATCTAAGATACACTTTGGTGACTTTTAACTTAGTTACCAGGTTGTGCAACCAATACACAATTTAATTCCAGAACATTTTTATCACTCCAGAAGAAATCCTGTACTCATTAGCAGTCTCTGGCCCTCATTTTTCTCTCCCCTCAGCCCCTGGTAATCACTAATCGACCTTCCATCTAGAGATTTTCGTTTTCTCTACATTTCACATAAATGGAATCATACAATAAGTGATGTTTTATAAATGACTTCTTTCTCTTAGCATAATGTCCACCAGTGCAATAGAATGTATCAGAACTTCATTCTTTTTATTTGCAAATATTATTCCATTAAATAAATAACCACATTTAGTTTATCCATTCATCACTTGAATATTTAAGTTGCTTCCACTTTTTGGCTCTTATGAACAATGCTGTTATAAAAATTCATATACAAGCTTTTGTGTGAGCATATATTTTAATTTCTCTTGAGTATATGCCTAGGAATAGAATTGCTGGCTCATATTGAATGTAGTAATAATTTATGCTAAAACATTAGTATAATGTTCTTGAGGTCCATCAAGAAAGAAGCCAACCACAAAAGATCACATATTGTATGATTTTATTTATATAAAATATTCACAATAAGAAAATCCATAGAG
>PVJI01022593.1:0-25014 GCA_004026765.1 Micronycteris hirsuta | reverse complement strand
TGCAGTGACCTTTCCCAACTACAGGCATCCTCTAAGGCATGTGAAAGAGGAAAAGTGCAGGCCCCGACTAGGAATTGCTTCTCTTTCAGTTTTTTGAAACAATAAAATAAAATGTCTTCCCTGCCCTTGCTCATGTGGCTCAATGGATTGAGTGCCTGCCTGTGAAGCAAGGAGTCACAGGTTAGATTCCCAGTCAGGGCCCATGCCTGGGTTGTGGGTCAGGTAACCTGTAGGGGGCGTGTGAGAGGCAACCACGCATTGATGTTTCCCTCTCTTCCTCTTCCTCTGTAAAAATAAATAAAATCTTTAGGCCTGGCTGGTGTAGTTCAGTGGATTGAGTGTGGGAATGTGAAGCAGAGTGTCGCCGGTTCGATTCCCAGTCAGGGCACATGCCTGGGTTGCAGGCCAGGTCACCAGTGGGTACCGTGTGAGAGTCAACCATACATTGCTATTACTGTCCCCTTCTCCCTCCCTTCCCCTCTCTCTCAAAATAAATAAATAAAATTTTAAAAATATCTTTAAAACAGTCATTCCTCAAGCCTCACACTAAATATTTATGCTTCATTTCATTCAGCGTTAGTCGATTTCAAATATACTAAGAAGTCCTGTTTCAAAATATTTCTCTAACCACACTTCTTCCACTCCTGACTCCTGTTTCTCTCTGGCCAACCCACCATGGTCTCTCACTTGGAGATGAAGTAATCCCTGAGGGGATTCCCCACTGGAGTTTATTTTCTAAACATTAACAGAGCATAATCAGAACAGAGAACACACAACTCCAGGTGACTGCACACTTTCACTCAGGAAAGTCCCAAGTGTCTCAACTTGGGTCATCGGCACTGCATTTCCAGGCTACTAAGCCTCTATCTGAGCTCCGTTTTTACCCTTTATGCTGAGACGGAGACCTTAGTGACCCAGAGTCAAATCAAGGCCCCACCTCTTTTCTTCCCTGAACTAGCTGCTCCCCCTGCCTGGGATCCTTTGCCCACAGGTACATTTGTAAATGTTATCTCCCGAGAGAGCCCTTCAGGAACCACCTGCCACATTGTACCTCTCCTCACACTGATCCCTAGGCACTTGTCCTGGATTAGTTTTCTCCAAAGTACTAACTACTGTGTAGTGTTATGCTCATGCAAGCACGTGTGCTTGGGTTTCCCTCCTTCACTCGTCAGCTACTCAACAGCAGTGATTCTCATCCTCACGTTAATCTGTACTTCCAGGTCCCAGGACCCTCTGTGACCCAGAGTAGGATCTCATCTGACAATTCACTGAAATAACGAATGAATGTGCCCTGCCTGAATGGTGTGGCTCAGTGGGTTGCGTGTTGTCCCACAAACTGAAAGGTTACAAGTTTGATTCACAGTCAGGGCACATGCCAGGGTTGTGCAAGTTGGGGGTGTGTGAGAGACAACTGATTAATGTTTCCCTTGCATACTGATGTTTTTCTCCCTCCTTTCCACTCTCTGTAAAAAAAAAAAAAAAAAAAAATTTGATCTATTTATTAATGTATTTATTTATTTTCTGAAAAGGCGGAAAGGAGGGAGTGAAAGGGAGAGAAATATCAATGTGTGGTTGCCTCTCACGTGCCCCTACTGGGGACCTGGCCTGAAACCCAGGCATGTGCTCCAACTGGGAATCGAAGAGCCTGGGAATCGGTGACACTTTGGTTCACAGGCTGGCACTCAATCCACTGAGCAACACCAGCCATGGAAAAAATCTTTAAAAAATAATGAATGTCTATAAAAAATGTTTTATTTATAAGTATGGAGGAAAATTAAGAAGAGATAGCTACAAAAATGTCAGAAAAACTGCCTTGGTGAGAGAGCTGGTTAGTGCTTAAAGCTTTTTTTTTTTTGCCTCTCAGTCTTTTGGCACTAAAAGTGGTTGTATATTTGGGGCATGAAATATTTTAAAAATAAAAAATAAAAATTTTGCCTAAGAGTCAAAGGCATATGAATGCATTGTGAATTTCTGAAGCATCTGATTTGAAACTTTACTGACTTTAGAGTAGATTTTCTACTTAAGATTTGGATCATGAATATTTCTATGGAGAATTCTCTTTTTTCTTTCAGTTTTGAAGAACAGTGGTGCCCACCTCTCCCGGCCGTGAGCTCTCTCTTCCACTCGCTGCCCCACTTGCTGCCCAGCTCCTGGCCATACTCGTCCCCGAACCAGACCAGCAGCTCACAGCCCGGCCTGACGACCCGACAGGTTTGGAAGAAAATCTGCCTGTGGTATTGAAAGGCCACCAGGTTCTGCTCTTCATCATCACGGGCACAGTTCACATACCTGGGATTGAGGTGGATGAAGGGAAAGAAAACCACAGAGATGAGTTCCCACTACCTGTTATATCCATGTGCAGCTCCTCACTGAGTCTTAAGGCCCTCAGACTCTGGTGTTGCCCACTGCCCCTAACGTTCTCGGGAAATCTTCTGGTCAGTGTCTGAGCGCCTGTCAGCACGTCATGTGAATTCCTACCTCCAAGTCCTGCTTGCAGTGCTAATGCTGCCTAATACCATTTTGTAAAACCCAGTTCTAGACTTAACCTCCACCCAGACTGGCCATAATATCCAGTGATCTCTGGCTTCTCCAAACTCTAAATCAAGTAGTCTCATACCACAGAACCTGATGCTCGATCTAGGGCTCTGCTTCTAAATTAGCTCATTAATTATTCAGTATTCAGCCCATGTCTGTTTTCTCTTGAGATGCCTTTCTCAAAAACCCCTACACTTTATTTAGGGTACCATTCACTTGCCTGCCTAAGGTTACCATAGAAAATTGGAGGTCTTTTTGTCTTAATAAAAGAAAACAGAACACTAGTAGTTGATTCACATTCTGTTAACCCTGATCAAAGAGCCCCTCCCAGGAAATGGGCCCATGACCATTCCTCTGCAGGCCTCAGAGCCCAGCTCTAGTTAGAAGTGAGGCTGGGATGGTTTGCTGCCCTCACAGGTTTAGGCCATCCTTGGTTTGTGCGATCTTGACACTGTGCACTTCTGGAAAACTATAGTTAAATGTTTCTAAAAGCAACTGTTTTTACATCTGTCTGCAAGAGGTCCTCCATAAGGACATGGGTTGTGTGATCTGTTTAAGTAATGTATTCCTTTACCTAAACTGGAATATAATAAGTGCTTAATTAATGTTCATTTGATAAATTAAAGCGTAATCCAGTGTCCCTGGTGAATCTAGGCTCTTG
This sequence comes from Micronycteris hirsuta, assembly GCA_004026765.1. Taxonomy (NCBI): domain Eukaryota; kingdom Metazoa; phylum Chordata; class Mammalia; order Chiroptera; family Phyllostomidae; genus Micronycteris; species Micronycteris hirsuta. Next base: position 21,818 of record PVJI01022593.1, on the reverse strand, counting down.
AAGGTCCTTTCCACTGCCCAAGTTGTGTCTAGCAGAGAGCTTTACATTTTGAGGACATATGCTATACTTTTTTCCTAAATGTCCCCTGAAGTGAAAGAACACTGTATGGAGAAAAAGAGGAAAAAAGGATTAAGGGAGACCACTGAGCAAGGCATGATGAGAGGGAAAGCTATATGGGCTTGTGGGGGATGAGTCCCCTCTGGCACCCAGTGACCTATTGACCTCACCTCATCCAGTTGGCCCTGGATTTGTCCTTTCCGTCCACATACTCATAGCAGTTTCTCCCTTTGGCGATCTGCGTTTCAGAAAAGAAGTTAAAGGCCTTTTATTTTTTGGTGGAAGGTAATAGTCAGAAGAATTCTTTCCTGCGCTATCATCAAAGCTCTTTCAGCCTGCATGGGGATTCAGCTGGCAGTGTGACCACATATTTTTCTTACTCCTCATTTACACATCCCAGTCCGGCTGTCCAATCAGAGCAGGAGCCCCACAAGAGAGGAGCCACTCTTTTCGGTCTGCACCACTTTGCTCCCACTTACCTTCTGATGCTTAAACAGGAGCTCTGAGTTCATGTAAAGTCCAGTCAGTACACACAGCTAACCATGTTGTCCCCTCCATGTCTAGCACATAAGAGGTGAGGTCCCTCCAAGCCTCAGAAGGAATGTGGGAAGCCAGAGGACAGTGGAAGAGGGAAACAGTTCTCACCAGCCAGGAGTATCTGCTCTTGGCTGCCTCTTTGTCTTCTGTGATGTGTCCTTCATAAGGGCCAAAGTGCAGACCCACGGGCAAATCAGCTGCCTCATTCCACACTCCAAGCCCAGCCTCAGGGATGCCCGATGGCCCGATTCTCAACCCAGGGGGCAGGGTGAGGGCTGAGCGGTTGGGATGCCCCTTGTCCACTGCACTGTCCTTTACAAAGGTAGGGAACCCGTGCACAGCACAGCTGTCGATGAAGAAGTTCTCACACTTCTCACAATCTGGAGGCGAGAGCAGCAGGGGTTAGGGAAGGTATAGTGCGTGTCCCTGGACACAAAGAGCTTCAGAGGGAGTCCGCAAGGCATCATTGAGACTCGATCCTGAACTCCAGGTCACTAGAGGAAGGGAATGATTTGTGGACCAAAGGACTAGATGAAATGATTGTATCATAACACGCTTCTTAGTGAGGGTCACTTACAAAGGTAGTCATCATCCTGGGGCTCGCTGACCTCTTGGTACACATGGCCCTTTCTTTCTTGCAGGCTGTACATCTTCCCGTCAGTCTCCTTTCTCCTGAGTTCTGAGTTGGAGAAGAGCAGGTGAGCGTGGTTGATGGGGTCTTGAGTGTTAGTTGCCATTTTGTCAGATAACATACAATCTCCCATCAAATTATTACCTGTTCTTTTGCATGCTCTGCTATTTTACTATTATTGGTTCAGAAGACTAAGACTCCACACTAACTACAGATGACTGATTCAATTTTAGTTTCTAGATCCTCCCATTACCAAGTTTGATTTGCCAACCTGTAATCATTCATAAAGTATTTATTGAGAGCATGTTATGTGTTAGGCATTGAGCAACGGCCTGGGCACACAACACCAATAAAGTGTGGTTGCTGTTATCACAGATGGATTTATTGGATGATTTTCATGTGTCAATTGTTTTAAATTTAATGTTTTCAAACAATATATGAGTGATGTTTCCTGATCTTCAATGTACACATTAGCATTCAGGAGCTCACAGAATTCATAGGATTTGCCCAAAGCTCCAGTGCTAACTTCAGTCTCAGCTTAGCCCAGCTTAAATCCAGGCCCATCCAAAGTCCACCCCACAGACCTAAGCCATAGTTATCAGCCCTTCTGTAGGACTTAGAGGAACTAAAGTTTCCAAATTAGTTTTTCTCACCCAAATTTCGTGTAGTGTGCTTTCCAAAGGCACATGTTTCTCCAGGAGGGGACACTGGTTTCTGGGCCTGCTCTGAGCCACTTGTAGTCATCAAATTTGCCGTTCCTGACAATTCCTTCAAACTAGATTCATTGCTTAATGGCACCTTGGATGTTGCCTTCAATATAAGAGTCACGTATTAAAAGATAACATGTATTTAATTTTTTAAGGCTTATGATACATTTTACATGCTTGTCTTTAATACTTCAACCCTTGGAAGTACCTAGGGAGTATGAATATTAGAGGACATAGGGCCAATGTGGGTAATGAATCCAAGATTAGAACTCATGTCTTATGGCTCTTTTCTTTCAACTGTGTCTATAATATTGAGAGAGAAGGATATTGGCAAGAGAATAAAGAAATTGTTTCCTGATCTATAACATGCTAATTTTTAATGTTATAGTGACTGTGCAATTAAATAATGTTGACCAAAGTGTTCTGTGAATTGTGTAATATAGTATGAATATGAGATTACAGGCCTGCTATCAATTTACCCCTCAGCTCTCTCTGTATTTCTAATTTCACAGAAATTACCTTCAGTGTTCATTGATCATTTTCTAGTTTAATTTGCAATTGTGAAATCATTCATTCAGCAAACATTCGGAGGCCCTTAGGGGCCCTGATCTGGGCCTGTGACTTCTGAGAAGTCTCAGGTATGAACCAGCCTCTCGAAGAGCTCACAACAGAGGTAGGCAGGCTGAACAAATGATTGTAAACAGGGTGAGAGTGGCCTTGTTAGAGCTCAAAGAAAGAAGCTGAGCATTTTAAATCAGTTCCAGATGGATGAGTTTCTGTTGAATACTGTGTAACCTATATGAAGTCCTTAAGTCATTTTATTATTTGTTGTTTCTCAGTCATGAAACCTGAAGCTCCTCAGGGGTGGGAGATGCTTTCTTTGATTAGAGTGGGAGGCTCTGATCCTGGGCATTTTACATTCTTCTTCATCTGGGACCATCCACTGTACCAACTGCCTACACATCGTACGCTTTCCTTACTCAGAGGGTCTTAGCGCATCTCTCACTTCAGTGTAGCAGAAAAGAACTTCGGTTGAAACCATCAGTCAGATGAATGATGTAATGACATATGGATAAGACAATGTAAACTTTAGAAAACTATGAAAGCTCATTTTTCTAATTTTTAAAAAAGAATTTGTTTATTTTCTTGAGAGAGGGGAAGGGAGGGAGAAAGAGAGGAAGAGAAACATCAATGTGAGAGAGAAACATTGATCTCTTGCCTCTCGCACGCACCCTAACCAGGAACCTGGCCCACAGTCCAGGCATGCGCCCTGACTAGGAATCACACTGGCAACCTTTTGCTTTGCAGGATGACACCCAACTGAGTCACACTGGGCAGGGTAAAATCATGAAAGTCTTAATGAGTGTGTAAGTGGTTTAGAGAAAAAACTACGGATTAGACTGCACAACCACGGATACTTGATCTTAGACACATAGTCAAACATTTCTGTGTCTCTGAAAGCTCACTTTCCTCACCGTAAATGGGGACAGTTATAGTACCTACTTCACTGGGTTGTTGTCATGTTTGAGTTTATTCACATAGAATTCTTAAACTCTGAAACACTGTGAGAATGAAACAACTGGTAGTTAATGCTGTTGCTGTAGTGGTTAACTATTAAGATGATGATGAGCCCTGGCTGGTGTGGCTCAGTGGACTGAGTGCTGGCCTGCAGACTGAAAGGTCACCGGTTCCATTCCCAGTCAGGGCACATGCCTGGGTTGTGGAGCAGGTTCCCTAGTTGGGGGCGTGTGAGAGGCAACCTACACAGGTATGTCTCACACATTCTTCTCTCCCTCACTTTCTCCCTCCTTTCTCCTCTCTGTAAACAACTTATAAAATCTTTAAGAAAAGATGATTATATCAGACAGTATGTTGAAGAGAACAGGAAAGGCAGCAGTTCCTAGGATCCTTTCTGCATTTTCCTACTCTTACCTGCATTTCCATCCATGAGGAAAATTTTGTCAACAGGATTTGGGAAATACTCACCTTCTGGTGTTTACTGTGTTCCCTTCTGAAGGCCACACAAGAGGGTTTGACTGAAAGATGATGAGAAATGAGTGTTTTGGTTAGTAAATGTTTCCATAATGTGGAGATTCTTATTAGGGACACAGAATTCTAAATGAGAGTAGTCCAAGAACAATCCGAGGATGATTGGAAAATGTTTTCTGAGGTAATATTAAGGCCTACGCTTCTATTGGGGCCATCAACTAATTTCCTTTAAGTGTTTAAAAAATAGACAAAGTGTCATCTACGCTTCATCCTATGTTCATAAAGCATCTATTACATTTATTAAGAAATAAATTGGCCTCTCCTGACAAAAATGTAATAAAAGTAACTGCACAGAAACTCCATGTCTTTAACACAACCCTTACTCCTTCCTGTTTTCTCCATTCAAACTGGCCTTGTCTAGGCTAACGGCACCACGACCACCTCGCCTCCTTTCTCTGGTATCCTCCCACCCGTGCACAGACTGGCCATCCATGCCCTTCCTTAATCATTAGACTCTGGTCAGCATCAACAGTCTGTTGACCTCAGAAACAGAACTCCAGTCAAGTTAAAGATCACATCTTGACTTCAGCGGTGTTTCCACCCCAGACCCTTGAAAGTGGACTGACCCTACCAACCAAACACTCATGATACTGGACAGAACAGCACCATGGCCGACATCAGGAAATCATACGGTGATCAGCCACTCCCTGCCCTGGCCCTCCCCCAACTCCCGGATTCACCATGGTTAATACTGTTTCCCATCTGTCCCCATTCAGGCCATCAGGCAGCCAGTGTTGGAATGCTCCTCCCCGGCCAGACCTGCCTCCCTCTCTTGTGATGACAACTATTCTGAATTAGTTATTTCTTATTCAGTTTTATATCCTTATACATTTGCTGCTGATTAATGTATCTATAAATATATATGATTATTTTGCACACATGAAAGTTTACAGGAATAGCCCCTCACTGTACGATACACTGTTTGCATCTTGCTTGTTCGCTGGACAAGCCAACTCTGTTCCCTGGTTAACTCCTGAGATGCAGCCTGACCTAAACCAGGTCGGTGTCAGGAAGGCAGCTCTGGTTCTTCCTGCCCCTCACCTTGCTGCCTTGGAGTCCATTCTTCATCTGAGTCCCCATGGTCCTCCTCCTGGAGCTCGGGGGCCTGCCTGCAGTGACACATGAAAGCTGGTGGAGGGGCCCTGAGACCTGGAAAGAGACAAAGTCTTTGTCCTGGTAGCAAAGAGCTTGGAGGAGGAACAAGCACCAGGAAGCCCGCGTGACTGGCTCCGCTGGGATGGGAGAGTCTAAAACGAGTTGGTGTGAGCACTGCACGGTCAGCGCCAGCCCCGCTCTAATGCCAAGCAGCCAATTTCCCACCTCCCACCCCATGCCCCCATTGGTGTCCATACAGGAGGGAGCTGACGGCGGATGGAGCTGCCTGAGCCGGAGCCAGCCCAGCAGCCTGTCACATCACCCGCTCCTCAGCCCAGTGTTGGAAGCTGGCCCACACCCATTTCATGGCAGAGTCTGGATGGATGAGACGCCTCCACACAGCAGAAGCGAAGTTGGCCGTTCTATACATGTCTTTACATGCTTGCTTTGGCTGAATAATTGGTGGTAGGGTTTTTAGATATTGGCACTTTGCTACTGAAGACTGGCACAATTCTTAGGATTTTGCATAGAATGACTTACTGACCACAAAAGCCCCTAACTAATACTGCCCATGAAAGGGTTAAAGAGGAATTAAACTTTAAGCAGGCTAGCTGTCAAAATGCTGAAGGCCATTGCTAGGGGCAACGCCTCCTGAACCTTTAACAGTTGTAGGCTCAAGGTTTATTAGAGCCACAACCCCCCCCCCCCAAGATAGATAACGAATGTCCTTGGCTAAAAAACTATCTAACTCAGACTATTCAACATGAAAACAATCGCTTGTTCTGAATAAGAGAAATCTGAAATGTTCTGTACTTTTCCAACTGCTCTTGTGTCAGCTTTTTTCTGCCTTAATGATTTGTAACACACATATGTTTCTCACGGTGATTTTAAGACACTCCTTACAAAAAGAAAGAAAAATTCTTTTGAAGCGTCAGTCAGATCCCTGAGATCTGACCGTCCTGCACTCCCACTGAGTGTTTGGAGTCGTCTTCATTTCGCCTTACTGTTCCTCCTTCGGGGACCCGGAGAGCCGCCGAGGCTAGGACCCCGGCAGCCCAGCGCCTGCGCGCTACCTAGGCTGACCAGGACGTCTAAGTTCCTCTTCAGGTTCCGGTACCGGCCTTTCTCCCAGTCGCCCATCGCTGCCCGCTACTCCCTGGGGAAGTAGAGGGAAACGTCTTTCAAAGCTTCTCCGGCCTGGGGAGGAGAGTGGAAACACCAGTACTCAGTGATGCACCTGAGAACGCGCGCGGGGCGCCTTCCCTGCCCCCGGGTGCAGGCAGCAGGCCGGGGCCTCGGGGGTCTCTGTGCCGCAAGCACTGAGCCCCATGTGTCGGTTGTGTCCCGGTCCCCGAGCAGCTCTTCCTTCTCCGGGGCGCGTCCTAGGGGCCTGCTCGCACTCTGGGCCTTCCCCCACTTCCCTGACACGGCCCTGCGACGGGAGTCCCGTCTCTGCCACCAGCGCTCTGTGCACGCACACCGGGGTCACCCCGAGGGCCGGAGGGCCGGGCGTTTGCGGAGCTCTGTCCCCACGCTTCCCGCCGACCCCTCAGCTCACCTGAGGCTTCCGCCCCGTTCGCCCCGCGTCTCCTCAGGGTGCTCCCGCGGGCAGCTGTCGTGGTTCACGGTGCACCAGCCCCGAGTCCGAGGCGCCTGTGGAGGAGAAGGCGCAGAGAGTGCCGAACGCCTTTCTCTGGTTGGCCGGGCGTCGGGAGAGGGGAGGCGGGGACCCTGCGGGAGGAGGGGCTGGATGGGCCGGGGTCGCGCTGCCGCAGAACCGCCCACTGGGGGCGCCCCTGTTCCCGCCCTCCCCCCACCCCCACGTCCGCGCCCTCTCAGCGCAGGCTCCGCGACCCCGGCGTCTGAGGGGCCCTGTCGGCCGGGCGAGCCTGTGGCGGCGCCAGGAAACGCGCTTTCCTCGGGGAAGGGCTCGGGGCTGCACCCGGGGCTCTGGGGAAACCCGCACGGGACGCAGACGCAGCCCGCCATCGCTCAGGCTGAGAGGCTCAGGCTGAGAGACACGACCCGGCGTCTTCCGGGCCAAGGACACTTGGAATGTCCGAGGGACAGGGTCGAGCCCTCTGCGGCTGCGGAGATCTGGGGCCTCTCGTCGAGGGGCTTCAGGTTCCCCACCGCTGAGTTAGTTTCCGGGGCGCCGGCATTCGGGGTCTCTGAGTTTCGGGAGATTTGGTCTTTCCGGGGGAGCCGCAAGCAGGGTGCCCCGAGCTGCGGGGAACTGGGGTTTTCAGGCTGTTTGGGGGTGTCAGCGTTGGGGGTCAGGAGATGTGGGGTCCTCCGGGTTAGCGGACGCGGGCCCCTCGATGCTGAAGGGATTTGGGGCCCCTCAGGATGAGGGCATCTGGGGCCTCTGGCTGGACTCTGACGGTCTCGGGCTGAAGGTCTCACATGGCAAGGCTCCCCGCTTACCGGTCAGTCTCCCGGGGCCCCTGCCGCGCTGCCCACCCCAGCGGACCGTCCTCTCCGAGCTCCCGGGCTTCCCGCCCTCGGGACGTGTGGGGGCGCAGGGGGCGAGGCTTATGCCTGGATAGTCACGTAGCAGCAAGCCACCAATCAGTGCTGCGATCCCAGTGCCCTGCCCACCAATGGGCGATCGGAAGAAGCTGAGGGGGCGGGACAGAGGGTGGAGCTAGCCTGTAATTCCAGGGTTCCGGACTGGCCGGTGGAAGCCCCGCCCCACCCCGCGGGGATTGGCTACTCTGGGTCTCCCGAGCGCCTGTCACGCAGCCTGCACGGAGGATCGCGGCTAGGCGGTGTCCGTGGCTCGTTTTCCAGCGGCTGGTGAGGGACCTACCCTGCAGGAGCTGGGAGTCTCGAGCTCGGGCCTGTCTTTAGGGTGGATGTGGCCCTCCTGCCACCTGACAAAGTGTCTTTGTTCCACCAGACTGTGGTCGGGATCCTCAACTTTCCTCTGGGCCCGTCCCTGCCCTCCCTTGTCAAACCCACTTCCAGCAAGAGCTGAATAACCAGTGAGGACGCGGTCAAGACTGCATTGCATTCCGGGGAAACTTAAGTCAGTACATTCTGACCACGCAATTCATAGACACAAAATAAGTTCCAGAGGCTCAAACATGTAAACACAACAAATGACATAGCAAGTATACGGGAAAACACACAGGGAGAATTTCACGTCCCAAAGAAGTGGTGTTATGAGTAATAGGTATGTTTAAGTAGCTCAGGTGTAGAAACATTTCAGAAGTAGGAAGACAAGATAAAATCAAACAAAACTAAAAAAAATGTAGAGATACTGGAAAAACCTACAAGTATTTCGCATAAAAATAACATCAAATTTGAGGACCGGGGTCCACAGAGCAGGGTCAGTCGAGCTGCTACTGGCTTTCACGGGATAAAGTGGGAAGAGTGTCTCTGGTCCTCACCTCGTTTTGAGCATGGACTGGACTTGAGCCAACTCACTGTAATTGTTCCTGTGAAACTGCATGAAGGGAAACCTCACTAAAGTAGAGTTGGGGGCCAGCGGGGGTGCTTTACATAGCACCCCACCCGGGGTCAATTACAGGAAAAATTGTCTGTCACAGGCCCCAACCTAGAGATGTACCATGTGCTCCCAGGAGAACCGACTCCCCAGCAACTCAGCCAGAGAGAAATCATCGTCACTCTGAACTGACGCTTTTCTCCACTGCACTTAAGTTTGAAATGACCCCTCCCAACTTCTTCCTTTCTCCCTGAAAAATAACGTTCCTCTCTTTTACTTGTGAAGCTTTCCAATGACTTTTGCTACAGCTTGCTTGTCCTAAATTGCAAGTTTTTACTGTTTCTGAATAAACCCCTTAACTGCTGGTAAGATAACTGACTGCTGTATTTTTTTTTAAAGATTTTATTTATTCATTTTCAGAGAGAGGAGAAGGAAGAGAAAAAGAGCAATGTATGGTTGCCTCTCACATGGTCCTCACCGGGGACTCGGCCCACAACCCAGGCATGTGCCCCAACTGGGAATCGAACCGGGACCCCCTGGTTCCCAGCCCACGCTCAATCCACTGAGCTACACCAGCCGGGCTGACTGCTGTATTTTTAAGGTCAACATAATTTGGTGGCCCATATGGGGATCCAGAGGACTCCTGAAATCTCTGAGGCTGATCACCAAGCAGAAGCAGTGTCCTTGCTCTGTAAGACCCGGGGAAGGGTCTTTTGGTGCAGATTCTCCAGTGATCCTTTTGAGAACAGTCATCCAGAAATAACATCGTCATACTCTGTGATCCAGAAATTCCACTTTTCAAAATTGTCCCCTAGTAGCCCTGGTCTAGTAGCTCAGCAGTTGCTTAGAGTGTCCTGCCTGTATTCCAAGGTGGTCAGTTCATTCTCCAGTCAGGGCACATACAGGAAACAACCAATGAATGAATACATAAGCGGAACAACTCTCTCTCTCTCACTCTTTCAAATTAATAAATGAAATTATTACCCTTGGGGGCAAAAATCACCTTTGGTTGAGGACCACTGAGTTTCAAGCCTTTAGCATTTTTGAAAATGGAACGATCTTGCTCTGGTCTGCAGTGTTTTTATTATTTTTCTATGCTAATTATTTTTCAACTGTGACTGTGATTTATTTTGAAAAGTTATTTAAAAGTGTATTTCAAAACCTCTAAGTGTAGGGACTTTCTAGTTACTTTGTCACTGATTTCCAGATTAATGGCAAAGAGAGCAATAAACATAGTTTATGAGACATTTGTTGGAACCTGCTTTATAGCTTAATGTCAGTTTTTAAAAAGTTCCAAGGGTTCTTGAAAAGCATTTGTAATTTATTTTTTGGTTGCTGCTTACTTTAAGAATGAGAAATTTTATTCAAAATTGTACAGCAAGAGTTAAAAAGAAACTGCTAATGATAGGAGACTCAAGAGTTGGAAAATTTTAATTGAAGATAAAAAGTTATAAGCCTAGCGAGTAATGGATATGTTAAAGCTTTTGTTTTCAGAAACTACAGATAAGGCCAGCCCTGGTTCCTGGGAAAACAACTGACCTCCTGGGGCAGTGCTCAAGATTAGCGCCTGGGATTAAGTTGGAGGCATCCGGACCTTTGTGTTCCAGGGAGAGACAGAAGACCACCGCAGCTGGGACAGGAATGTTGCAGCTTCTTTCACCTAATCCTCCCTGAATTTCAAAGCCCTCACCACACTGTGTTTATTCCCTGTTATAAAAAGTCTGGCCAGGCCTTGCTGGTGTAGCTCAGTGGATTGAGCGCGGGATGGGAACCAGACGGTCCCGGTTCGATTCCCGGTCAGGGCACATGCTTGGGTTGTGGGCCAGGTCCCCTTTGAGGGCCATGTGAGAGGCAACCATACATTGCTGTTTCTCTCCCTCTCTGTCTCCCTCCCTTCTCCTCTCTCTAAAAACTGGCCAGGAAAGAGAAGGGAAGATGGTCTGTAGGGTATGAACCCACTATCTTCTCGGATCGCCAGCCATCTGAATAAAGTGCCCATAAAGATTCAATCGCTGTCATTGCTTATTGGGTTTCGACAGGCAGCCTGAACAGCGGTGTCTTTTCCCGTTTCACTATCATTTTATGCATACATACGTGCATATATACTGTGTCGATGTGCACATTTTTGCCTACTTTCTCTAGATTTAATTCACCATTTTAGGTTCCTAATATGGGTACAAAAATTGTAAATTTTCAGCTTTTATTTCTGATAATGTACATTTAAGGGCGAAGATTTTTTCATAAGTTTGGTATATAGTATCTCTATCTCTATCATTATTTTGTAATTGAAATTGTGTTTTATTTTTGAGGTTGTTTATGAGTGTATTACATAACTACCAAATACAAGGACTTTTCAGAGTCCCATTTGTAGTGAATTCTGGCTGAAGTGCAATGAGAGCACTTAAGAAACATTGTACATAATTTCAATGCCATGATGCTTTTTGAAACTGGCTTTCTATTGGCGTGGACAAATGATAAAAACTTTTGGGAAGATGGAATTATGAAGATGCCTGAAAGATTGCAGAAAGCAGTGGAACAAAACAGTGAATACATTGTTTAGCAAAGTTATTGGCGAAAACAAAAAACGTCTCTTCCATTGTGTCTACCTAAAAACCGGTTGAACCTTTTGGCCAAGCAAATAGTACAATGTTTGAAGTGTGCATCTCTGCTGCCATCTCGTGCACATTTTGGGAATAACATGTTAGTGGCAGGTGAACAGGACAAGTGGTCTACTGTAGTAGAATATCAATGAATGTTGATCGCAATGTTATTTTTTTAAAGATTTTAATTATTTATTTTCAGAGAGAGGAGAAGGGAGGGAGACAGAGAGAGAGAGAAAGAGTAATGTATGGTTGCCTCTCACATGGCTCTCACTGGGGACCCGGCCCGCAACCCAGGCATGTGCCCCGACTGGGAATTGAACCGGGACCCTCTGGTTCCCGGCCCGTGCTCAATCCACTGAGCTACACCAGCCGGGCGCAATGTTATTTATATGTGCATTTAGTAACTTAAATGTCAGGGCTTACCAGTTACCTTTGGTTCCTGATTTTTATATTAACAGCAATGACAGTCAGAAATGTACTGTATATAATTTCAGTCCTTTGAAATTTGTTAAAACTTGCCTTAGCACAGGACAGTCCCTCTGAAAATTGTCACAGGTGTGGCTCTCTGCTGCCATCTCCTCTGTCACTTGGGAATAACAGCTTCGTGCAGGCCAGCAGGAAAAGTCATTGGCTGTAAAGAATTATCTGTATCTACTAATGTTTGATGAAATGTTATTTGAGAAGTGTATTTTATTCCATTTAAATGAAATGACTTTCTAGTTACCTTTTTTTTCTAAGTTCTACATTAGCAGCCATGAAGGGAGACATATTTTCTATAATTTCAGTCTTTTGAAATTGGTTGAGAACTGATGGATGGTACAATACGGTCATTTCCAAAATGTTCTTGGTGTGCATACTGCTGCCATCTTGTGGGCATTCTGGCGAATGACAGCTTAGTTAAGTCAGGAAAAGTGGTTGATTCCCGTGTAATACCACTGTTGATGGCAGTGGTATTTAGAAGTGTATTTAAAAACATCTAAGTGTAAGGACTTTCTAGTTACCTCAAGACTGGTTTCTAGATTAATGGGCAAGGGAGCAATAAACGTGGTATATGTGACATTTCTTGGAACTGGCTTTATAGTGTAATCAAGTTGTTAAAAGTTGCAGGTGTGCTTCAAAATCGTTTGTCATTGGCTTTGTCAGTTGCAGCTCCCTTAAACAACGTGGAGGTAAACTTTATTCATAATTTTGCACTAAGAGGTACAAAAAAAGTAAAATATGAGCGCCATCTTTGTATGTATGTGCCCTTCTGGATATGTCTACGGGCTCATTTCCTCTACTTTGCCTGGACTTAGTTTACCCTTCTAGATTTCCTTGTATGGGTGCAAAACTTGTGCATTTTTAGCTCTGATTCTAATGTGTGTGTTTAAGGGTGAACATTTCTCTCTCAGGTTTTGGCCCCGTAGCATCTTTAGCATCATTCAGGTTGAGTTACTTTGTAACTCAAATATTGTTTCATTTTGGAGGTTCTGTAGGAGTCTATTTCAGAAGTTCTGCACAACAGAACTTTCTCCTCATCCACTCTCTGTGAATGCTAGCTTCAGTGCTATTAGAGCAGAAAACATATTGTATAGGATTTCAATGGTCGAAACTTGCTTTAAATGAGGTTGTCCAAAAAGTCAGTTCAGTCCCCCAAAACTACACCACCTCTGCATTGCCCCCACCACATCACCAGGCACCGGTCTCACATAGTTGTCTTTAATGTCATTCAAAACTGTTTTGTTAGACAGTATCGTGACAGCTGTCATATCCCCGTGGGATAAAAAAAATCTCATAACAACCGGTGAATGTGTGTGTGGCCCTTTTCTCACTGAAGACACATGAACATAAGGAACATTTTCGGCCCCTTAGGCTGTGTCATTTCAAGAAAGGTACAAGTGAAACTGTAAATCTAGAAAAGATGCTTGATGAGTCTGGAGAAGATGCTGAGACTGATGGAACGCGTGAGAAGTGGATTGTAAAGATTCACGTAGGAGATTTCTCACGCGCAGTTGCCCCACAGGTAGGCAGACCAGGTGCAGTGGAGAGCCACCCAGGGCAGATATCAACAGAGGACATATCATGTGATGGCACACGTGAGGCAGGCAACATACTCAAAGTATCCTAACCAAGTGTGGAAAAGTATTTGTAGCAGCTTGGTTATGTTCATCTTTTTGACACTTGGGTTCCACAGAAGTCAAGTGGGGTGGTGGGGGACTCTTCTTGACTGAATTTTGACATGCGGTTCTCTACTGAAACATAAGGGAAACATTCCATTCCCAAGACAAATTGTGAGGGGAAGGAAGTTGATACTTGAGAATAGTGTGGAACAGGAGATATTGAGGGAAGCACAGGAACCACCAGCAGCCCCTTCAAAGGCCGGTCTTCATCCAAAGGAGGTGATGTTGTGTCTGTGGTGGATTCCCAAGGGAGTCCTGCAGTGGGAGCTCCTTGCAGAAACCCATTGGACTTCTCCCAACAATTACTGATCCCTGTTAGACCAAGTGAAAGGCATCTGAAAGAAAATGTCAAGAATTTGTCAGAGAAGACGGGGAAGCTTCAGGAGAAGGCAGGAGTGCCCATGTTTCTCTTTGGGCACTAGGGGGAAACTGTTCCAGCCTGGCTGGGCAGTCATTGTTCATTCACAGTACTCACCAGAGCTCGCACCTCTGCATGGCCCTTTCGTTCAGTCTTTGTGAATTTGTCTTATTGGAGAGAAATGGCCATTCCCTGGAAGACTGCAGAAGACACCTGGAAGAGTTCTCTGCTCTGAAAGATAATGATGTTATAGGACAATGGAATGGTGAAGTGGCAGAGGGCAGTGGAACAAAATGGTGACAACGTTGTCCAGTAGTTGTTCAGTCACGTTGTCTGGGGGAAAATGAAAATTGTCCCTGTCATGGCAGCTGATGGTAAAAAGAGAACAAAATTTTTGGCCGGGTCAATAGTATGCTATGTGTTCCAAATGTTGGTCTTAATTGGCATCTCATGGTCTTTTTTAGGAATGACACCTCAGTGCAGGTCAGCAGGAGAAGTGGTTGATATCAGTGGAATTTCAATGACTTTTGATGGCAGGGGTATTTAGAAGTGCATTTGAAAACATCTAAATGTCAGGGCTGTCCAGCTACCTTGTCACTGGTTTCCAGATTAACGGCCAAAAGAGCAATAAGCGTGTTTTATGTGACATATCTTGGATCTGGCTGTGTAGTGTGATAGAGTCAGGTATCTACAAGTTCCAGGTGTACTTGAAAATCATTTGTAATTTTCTTTGCCTTTGCAGAATCTTTAAGCAATGAGAAGGTAAAATTTCTTTAAAATTCTCTACCAAGAGGTAAAAAAAAGTCAAGTACAATTCAAGCACTTTCATTTTCTGTACATGCCCGTCCGGACATGTTTACGGGCTCCTTTACTCAACTTTGCCCAGAGTGCGTTTACTATTTTAGGTTCATGGTATGGGTAAGAAGCGAAGGAACCTTTGTGTGAAGCCAATAGTAGAGCGTGTGTTCCAACTGTCGGTCTCTGCTTCCATCTCGTGGTCATTTTGGGGAATGACACCTCAGTGCAGGTCAGCAGGAAAAGTGGTTGCTTCCAGTGGAACATCAATGACTTTGCGTGGCAGTGGTATTTACAAGTGCATTCGAAAACATCTAAATTTCAGGGCTGTCCAGTTACCTTGTGACTGGCTTTCAGGTGGAGGGCAAAGGGAGCGATTAACGTGTTTTATGTGACATTTCTCAGAACTGGCTTTGTAGCATAGTAGCATCAGTCTTTGGCAAGTTTCTGGTGTACTCGAAATTCATTTGTCTTTGCTTTGTTGCAACTTCCTTAAACACCGTGGAGGTAAAATTTATGCATAATTCTGCACCAAGAGGTTCCGGAAAAAAAGCAAAGTAAAATATCAGCACTATCGGTGTATGTACACTTGTTTCCTCCACTTTGCCTGGACTTCCTTTTCCATTTTCGGTTCCTCCTGCATGTGCAAACCTTGTACATTTCCAGCTTGTGCTTCTAACCTGTGCATCGAAGGGTGAAGATTTCTTTCTCAAGAATTGGTAACTAGCATCTTTAGCATCATTCGGGTCAAGTTATCACGTAATTCAAACAGTGGTTCATTTTGGAGCTTCTTTAGGAGTCTATTTGGGAAGTCCTGAACAACAAGACTGTCAATTCATCCATTGCCTCTGAGTACTACCTTAAATGCTATGGGAGAAGAAAATGTACTGTATACAATTTTGAGGCTGCGATGCTGGTTGAACTTTGCCTTAAATCGGGTTGGCCAAAAGGTCTGTTGGGTGGAAAAGTCCATTTGGCCAATAAGTCCGTCAGGCTAAAAAGTCAGTTCAGCCAGCAACCCCATTTCTACTGCAACACCTCCACCCCATCACCTGTCTCTCGTCGCCCATACTTTCCCTTAACATCATTGAAAACCATTTTCTTAGACTGTATTGTGACAGCTGCTATAACAGCGTGTGATAAAACTCATTGCAACTGGTGAATGTGTGTGTGGCTGTTTTCACAGTGAACACATGTGAATGTAAGCAACATTTTTGCCCACTTAAGCTTGTCATTTCTAGAAAGGTACAAGCACAACGGTAAGGCAAGAAAAGATTTATGGAGAAGATGCTGTGACTGACGGAACGTGTCCAAAGTGGACTGGGAAGTTTGATGCTGGAGATTTCTCGGGTGCAGTTGCTGCACGGGTAGGTAGACTACCTGCAGTGGAGAGCCATCCAGGACGTACATGAACTGAGGACAGACCACGTTATGGCACATGGAAGACAGGTGACATACTGAAAGTATCCAAATCACACATGGAAAATCATTTGTACCAGCATAGTTACATGAGTCTGTTTTAAGTTTGGGTTTCACAGAAGTTAAGTGGGGTGGGTAGAGGTGGGATTACACCCTTCTTGACCACATTTCCACATGAGATTCTCTAATGAAACATAGGGAAAATGTTTCATTTCCAAGGCAAATTGTGAGGAGGAGGAAGAACTGTTGATCTTTTACAATAATGTGGAATGGGAGAGATCATGGGCATAGGAAGGGAACCACCAACAGCCCCCCCAAAGGAGGATCTTCAGCCTTGGCTGGTGTGGCTCAATGGATTGAGTGCCCACCTGCAAATAAAAGGGTTACAGGTTCAATTTCCAGTCAGGACACATCCCAGTCAGGTTCGATTCTGGCTAGGTCCCCAGTAGGGGGTGTGCAAGAGGCAATGACACACTGATGTTTCTCTCTCTCTCCCTCCCTACCCCTCCCTCTAAAAATAAAGAAATACAATCTTAAAAAAATGAAAAGAGGATATTTAAAGAAGAAAAGGAGGATCTTCATCCAAAGAATGTGGTAGTGTGTATATGGTGTGTTCGGGAGGGAGTACTTTAGTAGAATATGCTTGTGGAAATCCAGTGGGTTACTTGCAAGAGGTACCGCTCCTGGTTAGACCAACTGAAAGCACCACTCCAGGGAGAGTCCAGAATTTGCCAGCAGAATATATGGAAGCTTCTGGATAAGGTGAGGGTGTATGTTTCCCTTTGGTTATCAGGCCAAAATTGTCCCAGCCTGGCTGCACAGTCGTGATTTGTCCATAGTACTTAGCGGACCTTGCAACTTCACAAGCCTGTTTAGTTCAGTCTTTCCGAGTTTCTCTTAATGGAGAGAAATGTCCATTCCCTGGAAGACTGCAGAAGGCACCTGGAAGAGTTCTCTGTTCCAGAAGATAACAGTGTTTGGGAAGATGGAATGGTGAAGTTGCCTGAAAGATGGCAGAGGGTGGTTGAACAAAACGTTGGAACCGTTGTTCAGTCATGTTGTTGGGGGGAAATGAAAATTGCATCTCACGGTAAAAACCTAAGGAACCTTTTGGGAAAGATCAAAGTACCTGTGTTCCAAATGTGCATGTCTGCTGCCTTCTCGTGGCCATTTTGGGGAATGACACCTTAGTGCTGGTCAGCAGGAAAATTGGTTGATTCCAGTGACTTTTGACAGCAATGTTAATTACAAGTGCATTTCAAAACATCTAAATGTAAGAATTGTCAGGTTACTTTGTGGTTGGTTTCTAGATTAAGGGCAAAGGGAGCGCTAAACGTGTGTTATGTGACATTTGTTGGATCTGGCTTTTAGCATAATAGAGTCAGCTTTTTACAAGGTCTAAGTATGTTTGGAAATTTGTTGTAATTTGCCTTGTATGTTGCAGTTTCTTTAAACAAGGGGAAAAATAAAATGTATTCAAAATTTCCCACTCAGAGGTAAAATAAAGTAAAATAAATAAAATCGCTATCATTTTCTGTATGTGCCCTTCTGGACACGTCTCAAGGCATGTTTTCTATAGTGTGTCTTGGCTTCGTTTACTCTTTTTGGTTCTTCAAATGAGTGCAACTCTTGTACAATTTTAGGTTTTGTGTGTTTAAGGGTGCAGATTTTGGTCTCAGGTTTAGGTATGAAGTATGTTTAGTATCATTCAGTTCAAACTATTCTGTAACTCATGTGTTGGTTCACTTTGGAGGTTCTGTAGAAGTCTATTTGAGAAGTACCAAGCAGGAGAACTTTCCAGTCACCCATTTTCAGTGAATTCTAGCTTAAGTGCCGTGAGAGCAAAACACATACTGTAACTGCTTTCAATGGTGTGATTCTGGTTGAAGCCTTCTTTACAATGGGTTGGCCCAAAAGTCAGTTCGGCCCCCCACCACCCTTGCCATCCTGTCCCTTCATGTGACTCTGGATTGCATACTTGTCTTTAACTTCATTTGAAACTCTTCTGTTAGACTGTATCACGACAGATGTAATTCCAGCATGCGTTTAAAGACAAAACTCATCAAAACCATTGAGTGATTTTGTGACCGTTTTCATTCCAAAGATGGATGAACATAAGGAACACTTTTGGCGCATTAGGCTCTGTCATTTCAAGAAAGGTGAAAGCAGAACTGGAATGCAAAAATAAAGATTTGTAGTGTGGATGGAGAAGGCGCTGTTAGGTGATGAAATGTGTCAGAAGTGGTTTGCGAAGTTTCATGCCCAAGATTTCTCGCACAAAGGTGCCCTATGAGTCTGGCAGAGCCATCGAGTCCAGATGTTAACTGAGGACAGACCACGTTATGCCATGCAGGAGACAGGTGACATACTCAAAGTATCCAAATCAAGTGTCAAAAATTATTTGCACCTACATGATCATATGTGAAACACTTTGATGTTTGGGTTCTACAGAAGTTAAGCCAGGAGTGGGGGATGCTTTCTTGACCTCATTTCCAAATGCGGTTCTCTACAGAAACATAAGGAAACCATTCTGCTTGCAAGCAAATTGTGTGTGGGGGGTATGAACCACTGAGATTTGAGAATAATGTGGAACGGGAGAGATGGTGGGCAAATGAAGGAACCACCCCCAGCAACTCCTCCACAGGGTGGTCTTTATCCAAAGGAGGTGATGTTGCCTATGTGGTGATTCCAGAGGGAGTCCTGCAGGGGAGCTCCTTGGGGAAATTAGCAACACGTGCTGCCCCATCACACGAACTGCAAGTACCGCCTGTTGGAAAGAGTTGAAGCAGAAGATGGGAAAGCCTCAGGATGAGGTGGGAGCACAGTTTCTCAGGATGAGGTGGGAGCACAG
This sequence comes from Micronycteris hirsuta, assembly GCA_004026765.1. NCBI lineage: Eukaryota > Metazoa > Chordata > Mammalia > Chiroptera > Phyllostomidae > Micronycteris > Micronycteris hirsuta. The sequence goes on along the minus strand of PVJI01022593.1, from coordinate 3,106 downwards.
TTTCTCTTTAGTGCCCAGGGGAAAAATGGTTCCAGCCTGGCTGCACAGTCGTGATTCATCCACAGTTCTCATCAGACCTTGCACCTTCGCAGGGCCATTAAGTTTGGTATTCTGAATTTCTCTTAGTGGAGAGAAATTTCTATTCCCTTGAAGCCTGCAGAAGGCACCTGGAAGAGCTCTCTGCTCCTTAAGGTAACAGTGCTGTGGGACTGTTACAGAGCAAGGGCCGGGGACACCCAACGATATCCCAACCCTGCACCAGGTTTGTTATGGTCGCCACCAATGGAAAGATGTCTCTCAATGCCAGAGACTGGTGAAAAGGAAAGGAATTGTTTGTTTACAAGTTATACAGGCTTGGCGTAATGACTTAATATCTCCTTTAAAATACTAAAGTTCTTTGGAATACCCACAAACACACACATTCCTCCCCTTTGCTCAGTCCAGGGTAGTGTATCTCAGGAAAAGAAGTAGAAGTCCATGATTCAGGCAGATCCTCAGTTCCAACACCATCCGCTGTGTCAGCACTGCGATCTCCAGTTATTCCAAAACCCCAGTTAATCCAAAACCATGAGGCACCTTCTCATGGCCCACCAGCAAGGGTCCTTTCACCCCTTTTCTTCCAGGCAAAGTCTCTCCTGCTTCCTAGGCTGCGTGGCAAAAGGAGCCACCCAAAGCCACGTGGTCCTCTCTCTGTCTGTAAGGCCGAGGGGCCCCCACTCCTCCAAAGCCTCATGGTCCAGAGCGAGTTATGGCTGCCGTGTCTCTCCTGCATTCTTCCGAATTGCTAAGAGAGAGAGCTCTGCACTGCTGCTACATCTTGCTTCCCAGCTTCTTAAGCTGCGTGGCAAAGGGAGCCCCAAAGCCTCAGGGTTCTCCCCTCTCCCCAAAAGCAGTGTGTTCCTCCCTTCCCAGTTACATCTAGTGTGTCATCACTTCCATCCCCCTGGCTCAAAGCATGACCACAGCTATTTAACATGTCTATGAAATCAGTTAAAGGTTATAGATATGCTAAATGACCATGCCAGAGGTTAGCTGCAAAGCTGCTGCTATACAAAACAGCTCTGCAGGGCCCTGCTCCAGGAGTCCCCCCCCCCCCAGTTCGGACTTGTGAGGGTGAGGACATTCTATATATATTTTTCTAATATTTCCTGGACACCATGAGTTCTGGAGCCCTTTACAAATCCCTGTTTGGGCCCATTTCATGGCTGCACCCTGTTACAGGACGATGGAATGGGAAGTTGCCTGAAAGATGGCAGAGGGTAGTGGAACTGAATGGCGATGACGTTGTGCAGTCACAGTTTTTGGGGAGAATGAAAAGCGTGCCCGTCACTGCATCTTGTAGTAAAAAAGGGAAAGATCATTTCAGCCAAGCCGTTACTGGGATATACATTGCGTCTGTCGGTCTCTTCTGCCATCTTGTGGCCATTTTTGGAAATGACACCTTACTGCAAGTCAGCAGGAAAAGCGGTTGAATCCAGCGGGGATATATTTGACTTTTCATGCTAGTGTAATTTAGAAGCGCAGTTGAATACGTCCAAATGTCAGGACTGTGCAGTTACTTTGCGACCGGTCTCCAGATATCGGCCAAGGGAGCAATAAGCGTGTTTTCTGTGACGTTTCTTGGAACTGGCTTTGTAGAATAATAGAGGCAGGTTTTTACAAGTGCCACATTTGCTTGAAAATCTTTTGTAATTTTCTTTTTCCATTGCAGCTTCCTTAAATAACACAGAGTTCAAATTTATTTGAAATTCTCCATCAAGAGGTTAAAAAAGTAAAGTAAAATACAAACGCTCTCATTTTATGTACGTGCCCCTCAGGACACGTCTATGGGCTCGTTTCCTCCAGTTTGCCTGGATTTCGTTTACTACTTTAGGTTCCTTGTACGGGTGCAAAACTTGTGCACTTCTAGCTTCTGTTTCTAAGCTGCATTCAAGGGTGAAGATTTCTTTCTCAAGTTTTGGTATGAACCATTTTTCTCCTCAGTCATGTTATTTTGTTTTTATTTATTTATATTTTAAATTTTTCTTACTTTTATTTTTTAAAAGTTTAAAAATGATTCTGCTATTAGAGTTTTCCCAATTTCCCCCCTTTATCCCTCCTCTGCCCCGCATCCCCAACACTGCAGCCTTCCTACCCCCTTAGTTCATGTCCGTGGGTTGTACATGTATGTTCTTTGAGTTCTCTGTTTTCTCGTTTTTGTTGTATGCCACGAATGCGAGTACAGAAGCTGGAGACTTTCTGGGTCCAAAGATGTTACTTTATTGGCCAAGTTTAACCTGCGCAGGGGCGAACTCTCAGGGCGTCTCCGGAGACACCATACCCACAAGGGCTGCAGACGCGAGTCGCGCCTAACGCTTACAGCTAGGTCCTTATATAGGGAAATTGGTGCGATTCGGCAAGAGCAAGCAAGCATTTGAACAAAAGCAGAGTTGGCGGTTAGCTATTGGCTACAGAGTTGGCGCGCGCGGGAAGGGTGGGGGTATACAACAGTTATGCTTGCCTAAGTGGAAAAATTTCAAAACTATACAGTCTATAATCAGCACATAGCAGGGTGTTTACTCAACCTTTGGGGAGGAACGTTCTGTCCTTTCTTTCTAGGGGACTTTCCTAATTTTCTGGTTCTCAACAGTTTTTATCTCTCCCTATCTATTTTATTCCTACCAATTATTCTTCTTCCCTGTACCTTTTCTCCCCTATTCCTCCTTTCCCCCTCCCCACTGAAATCCCTCCATGTGACGTCCATTTCTCTGATTCTGTTCCTGTTCTAGTTGTTTGCTTAGTTTCTGTTTTTGTTGTTTTTCTTTTCTTTCTGGTTCATCTGTTGATAGTTGTGTTTGTTGTCATTGCACTGTTCATAGTTTTGGATCTTCTTCAATTTCTTAGATAAGTCACTTCAACATTTCATATAATAAGGGCTTGGTGATGATGAACTCCTTTAACTTGACCTTATCTGCGAAGCATTTTATCTGCCCTTGCATCCTAAGTGATAGCTTTGCTGGAGAGAGTCATCTTGGATGTAGGTCCTTGCCTTTCATGACTTCAAATACTTCTTTCCAGCCCATTCTTGCCTGTAAGGTTTCTTTTGAGAAATCAGCTGATAGCCTTA